>JAVANC010000027.1:17867940-18125440 GCA_033319125.1 Parnassius glacialis | reverse complement strand
ACCTATTTGCACTTGTCCGGTAATTTTTTTTTATTATTATGAATACAATATTAACAAAAATCACACTATCTTTAACAGATTGATCTGCCGCGCTGTTACAGTTTATCAACAGTAACTGCACTCATTTTTACATTATCAACCCTCTATCTTGGCAAGTATGGGAGAAACGAATTTTGACGTCATGAAAAGATAATTTATCGGTAGATTTGAAATACTACTTCATATTAAATGAAATTTACAGCGAGCATTTAGCCTCTGAGCTAACTTGGCTATCGATTATCTCGATTATGGATGATTGTATTTAACGGACATTATTCTTTATATAATCTTGAGCCGTGGAAGCTCAGATTATTAGCTCTCGCTGTAAGTATCACAGTACGCGAGCAACCCGGATTCGATCCCCGCCGGCACCAATCAAGTTGTAAATTGCAACTTTAAGTGCTGATTTACCACGTGCTCGGCGGTGAAGGAAAATATCGTGAGGAAACCTGGATGTCTTAGAAATAAGAAAAAAATTGGGAAACATTTTCTTACCCTAAAACCCTTTCATAAATGAGAGGAGGCCTGTGCCCAGCACTGGGACGTATATTGGCTGTAACTTAAACTTTTATTCTTTATATAAAAAAAACAAATATTATTCCAATTGGTATCAGGACGACGCTGCTGCTCATCTCCTGGTTTGTTTCTCTCGTGGGCGTTTATATTGCAGTATTCTTAACAATTGACTGCAAAGAATTAAAAAAAAAACACAAAAGTATTTGTTTCATCTATACAAATCGAAATAATAATATTAACCCACTGTAGTGATGCAGTTTCTGAGCACCTTCTGTAAAGGCCATTTTATTTTATTTAGAGCTAAATAATAAAGGTTGTTGAAATATTTATTAAAATATGAAGTAAGGTTATTACTTAACAAAGTGTCGTAAAGTTTAATTTCCCATGTCATTAGTTTGAGACCCTTTTCTTTGATCTTCTTGGAACTATGTCGAAAACGGTGGTAAAGGTGTACTAGTTTTATATAACCTTACAATAATTTTGATAAAAGCTTTCGTAATACCTCGAATGATTGATTCTTGTGCCCTCCCTTATTGTGTCTTCTTAAATAATATGATCGAAAAATATATATTTATCATATTACGAGTAGTATTCTATATTTACGTACTCGGTTGCATGCCTTAAAATGTTGTACAGGTTTACATAATGTTTTCTCATATTTACGCGAAGACTACACATTAAATGAAACAAATTTTTACGGATTTCATCGCGTTTAATTTAACTTTATAATTCCGGGGGGGGGGGGGTGTTTGACGTCCAGATGTCACAGTTAGCCTTACCAGGTTTTGAATATAAATTTTGGTCCGATCTACGCAGAATGAGCTTACATTAACTGAAAGTCTTGCAGTGGTATGCTTGGGTTTGGATTTAATTTTATTAATTATAGGATCCCAAACAGATGGCAGCACCCATCCATCTTCTCTATTGAAATTAGGATGTTTTTTTTAATTTCAATAGCCTCGCGAATCATCCTTGGAATCGGTGTTCTTTTGCGAGGAATTGTGGTCTATCAAATCTAATGTAATAGTGGGGACGATCTTGAACATGTTCACACACTGCAGACTTCCCGGAACTTAGGTGCTTCAAGTCAGCTATATGTTCTTTCACGCGAGTTTTTATAGATATTTTTGTTTATCCTATGTAAGAGAGACCATATTGTCTCTTGTAGAGGGATATGATACTTGACGGATGGTAAAAATTGACTAATCTTCTTTGGCGGCTTGAAGTATGTTATAATGGAAGCCCGCTCCAAGATGTAGCTAACCTTGTCTGTTACTCCTCTGACATAGGGTAGTACAGCAGGCACCTGCTCGACTGTGGCCGGCATCGCTTTTACTGCACTTCACTTCCACCTTAATTCTATAAACTCACAATGGAGTTAGAGGAAAACAATTCTTTAGCTTTTCTAGCCCACACTATTTGGGGAGGGGGGGGGGGAGGGTTATTTAACATAGTTGTCATGCTACTTAGAAGGTAACATTTTACTTGAAGTAGATATTTATCAGCCTAAAATAGAACAAATAATGTTTCTATTTTTTTCAATCTTTTTTATTAGGCTCGATTGTTTTACGAGTATGTACGGATAGAATTTATGATTTTCAAGCTTTTGTACAAAGTTAAATTAATTTGGTTCTATTGCAAAAACGTGTCATAATTTAAAGGATTACGAAATCTTAACACAATCATTTAAGCCTCACAATTTATTAAGTGCTTAAGTGAGTAATATAAGCTTTGAGATTTAAGCACGTTAAGACGTGTTAAAATTCGTAAAAAACTAAAGATTTTAGTTATATTAATGCTTCTATCGGTGTCATTTGCTCAGTGGCTTCTTGGCTCAGTCACATTAAACTGATGGTTAGAACAAATCACATTATAGCTATTATAGCAAGTGGATATTAGAGCAAATGGAATAAATCAACAGAAAAACCAATACAATAATCCAAACAAATATAAGAATATTTTTTTGTTATTGGATAAGGGTGACAAGCGTGCACATATTCCACGTGATGGTAAGTGATTGCTATGGCGCATAGACATCTATATCTATCCTCATTTGCGAATATTTGCGTTTTTGCGTCATGCTTGAGGACTAAGATGAAATGCCTCTTTTCCAGTAAAAAGAGTCTCCGGTATTCTACACTCACCAAACGAAACAAAACAGTATTAAGCTGCTATTTTACGCTGGTATTCTGTGAGAGCGTGGTCCTTTCCTAGTCGAGTCAACCCATTGGTGCTACAACTATACTATTAATATAGCTGTAGCATGGCTCTTCTACGTATGTTATTTTAGCACTCCCATCTAAAGCTATTATATGGAAATATCTCTTACATTTCGGCACTTCATCTAGTGGGGTCTGCACTACAATTTCGTTACCGGCTCGAGTCGACCTGTTACCATTCGAGAACCTTAATTTCTGCCCCATCAATTTTCGGTTCTTTGAGCTATATGGCCGACTCCTTGCCACCTCAGCTTACTGATCCGTTGACAGCTATACCACTCCTAGCCCATGTTCATCGCCTTTCGAAGTTCCAAACAAGTTTGAATAACCCCCCCCCCCCCCCGGTCCCCAATAGTCCTAACACCACTATTCTAGGAAAGACATACCATCGTCTAATACTACACTTAGTTCGCCTTTAATCGAGGAATCATAGGGTTAAATCGATTCTGCGATGGCTGAGGGTTCAGGCATCTTTTGGCGGTCAGCAGTTCCCAGCATAAATTAAAGAAAGCGTACAGCAGGCTTCCTACAAAACCCTCACCAACCATCAATATTTCTAATGTTACTACTATATCTTAACCCTTCCTGATGTTGTGATTTTCATTGCTTCATCAATACTTATCTCGCACCCTGCTTTCTTTTTTTTCCTTATTTCAATTGAAAAAACTACTATTCTCGTCTTGTTTAGAATTTTTTCTTAACTATTTTGACTTTCCCCGGGCAGTTCTTAAAAAATAGAATAATTAAGAATTTAAATAAACTGTTAAATTTTTTTTAATATCGCTATTATTAAAAGCGCTTATAGAATTATGTGAAAGTAAACTTTATCAATGATTCTAAAAAGTTAGAAACTTCTTAATACATTTAGGATTTGGTGACCTCATCAATCAAAAATATTTTACGCTCCGCTATGCTTTAGCAACTTTCTTTAGATTTCTTGTTTCCAAAGTAATTACCGCGTGAACAGAAGTCATTTTATTTCATATAGGATTAATTAGAGAACAGTTAACGTTTGAAACATTAACATGATTTGTTTATTTTGTGCATTTATATGACTTGGTTGCAATTTTGCTAATATTCAAAAATATCTAGGTGCTAATTGGAGAAACAGAAACAAAAATAGACATAAACTTTTTTAATCAATATAGATTAAAATGACACTTATTGAAAATCACTTTTTTGTTTTATTACCACTGGTTTGAAAAAAAAAACCTCTGTACTGGGAAGAACCAGCAAGAAACCCAGCGGGACTTTTTTTTTAAATAACAGCTTACAATCATTTATGTTACACAATTAACCACACAAAACAAATTAGAAATAGCTTGGTAGCGATCACCTCATTCCCAGAGGTTATGATCATCCATAAATTCCTTTGTATTATAATAACCCTTTTTTAAAAACTTAGTTTAATAAAGTTTTTGAACTTTGAGCAGGTCAAATTTTCACGACCAAAAGTTGTACATACTTCGTTCAAGACACAAAGAAAAACATAATTATGTAAATACAAGTCAAGAAAATGCAGAGATGCAACGTCTCTACACAATATCGGTGGACTAAACCTATCGGGAAGAACTTAGTTGTCGACAAATATAGCCTCTATCTGTTTAATGCCTTCAAGTGAATGGAGCTGGAACTGGGATGTACCAAAGAAATGAGATAGTATTCCTTATAGAAAAACTTGCTCGTAATAAAATTACAAGCCGTGGGCAATTATGACATCAGAATCGCTGGAGGACCTAAGCACTATTGCTCAATGACCTCAATAGTGTCTCTCAACGGATAAGTGTTAGAGCCACGCGGCAGCTTTTCCTGTCGCACGGATGGGCCGGCTCGAACCGGGGTGGTACTACAAACTCACAGAAAACCAGCGTTAAGTAGAGGTTTACCTCTGCGTTTCGCTTGGTGAGTGCAGGTGGCTGGAGGCTCTTTTTACTGGAAATGAGGCATTCCATCTTAGTCCTCACGGGTGACAACGCATCTACATTTGGATTTGTAATAGAGAATAGATTTAGATGTCTATGGGCCGCAGCAACCACTTACCATCAGGTGGACTGTGTGCTCGTTTGTCACCCTTATCCTATATAAAAAAAGGTCTTAATATGAACATCGATAAAACAAAAATCATGTTTAACGTCTATGTCACACCTATACCAGTAGTTTTGGGAGCACTAAGCTCGAAGTTGTTGACGAGTATGTTTACCTGGGACATATAGTCCGACTACGTAAATAAATAATAAATACATAATAAATTCATTCATAAGAAATATAATACAAAGTTAAGTCCAACTTCGACCGAGACGTCAATCGACGTATTCAAAAAACTACGACACATCTTCTCGTTTCTCGTCGAATTCGTACAACCAGTGCGTGTTGCCTGTGATGACATACGGATCTGAGACATGGTCCTTCACTGATGGCTGTATGAGGAAGCTCAAGGTCGCTCAGCGAGCTATGGAGTGGGCTATGCTCGGGGTTTCTCTGCGTGATAAACTTAGAAATGAGGATATCTGCAGTAGAACCAGAGTAACCGATAAAGCCCAACGGATTAGTAAGCTGAAGTGGCTATGGGCCGGCCATATAGCTCGAAGAACTGATAATCGATGGGGAAGAAAGGTTCTCGAGTGGCAGCCTCGTATCGGTAGGCGAAGTGAAGGGCGACCCCCCACTAGATGAAGTGATGACCAGGTAAGACATGCAGGAAGTCGATGGATGCAGGTGGCTCAGGACCGTGCTTTGTGGCATTCTTTGTGGGAGGCCTATGTTCAGCAGTAGACTTATGAAGGGCTGTAATAATGGTGATAATGATGATTGTCTTGTTAGCCTTTTTATACAAAATGTGTTTAAGAGAATCCATCACTATTTCTTCCCGTAAGTGTTTTAAAATCCATTATGGGAAAGGCCTCAAATCCGCATATACGTCTCGTATACTTCAGCTTTTAATTATTTTGGTCCAATCTAATGAACTTAAAATATCTCGAAGTCAGCAGCAGTGGTATACTTGAATTTGGACTTAATTTTATTAATTAAAGTATTCTAAGTGGAATATAGCATCCAGCCATCTTGCCAATTGAATTAAATCAAATAACTAAAATAACATAATTCTCGATAGGAATAGGTGCCTTTGCGTGGATTTGTGAGCTGTAAAATCTGGTGTAAAAACAGGATATATTCTGAAAATGTTTGCGGACTACTTTCCTCTTGGAGTTTTTCTGCTTCACATCAACTATATGTTGTTTTTCTGGTCGTGAATGCAATTGTTCATCATAAGGTCAAAATCGTTTATTGGGATTTTCTGTCAAGACATTCTCAATAGCAGCCCGGAGTTAGGAAGTTGGCGATGTTTTACCCCCGTGGCTAGGAAAGGACGTAAAGTCATTGGCCTTGCGTCTGATCTCTCTCCGGCTTCAAAATACCGTCCCATCGGACTATGAGAGTGAGGGAATAAAGTGTGCACCTGTGCTTGCCCGCATACACTTGGGCACTATAATCCTGTCCTGCGCATATGGCTAGTCTCCGTTGAAACTGGTCGCCGTGACCGAAATTTGGTCTGAAGGATATTGTTATTATTGTTAAGTTGTTCTTTTACGGGGGTTTATTTATTTTAATTTATGTTAAAAAGTAACTTATATCATTTCCAATATTTTTTTAGTTATACATTATGCATTTAGTAGTTAATTAGTTAGTTCACCTGATGGTAGTCACTTACCATCAGGTGAACCGCATGGTAGTTTGACCCATCTCCTATAAAAGAAAAATGAGGCAATCAATGGGGGAAGTCTATGTCTTTAATGGTTAGGGGATTCTATACCAATATGACTGAAATTAAGCGAAATAACACTTTATTTCAATGTCTTAATATATATGTATATATAATTGATTAGTTGCTAGCCCGTCAATATTTAGACGAGATTAATTTTTTTCGCGTCTTAACGTTTAATAATGACCATTTTATATTTGTAAACCACTCGAGTATTCCGTGCCATAAGCCTATACTAAGTATGGGAGTAAGGTTGATTAAAAAATAACACAAAAATAATAAAGTCTTAAACCCCGCTACAGAGGAAAAATATAAAAGAAAGTACGTGAGAAAAATTCGTGCCGTCATTACCGAAATAAGCAAGTTCTATATTGGGTAACTAAATTTTAAAATTAAGTGTTATTTCTAAAATATATATAACAGTTTAATAGGTCAAGTAGAGCGGTTTATGTTTTTAAGTAGTAGAGTCACGCTTCAGCTAAATTTAGTTGCAACAGGAATGGGTCGGCTCGACCGGGGAAAGACCACACTCTCAAAGCGTCAAATAGCAGCTTAATGTTGCTGTCTTTCGTATAGTGAATGTAAAAGACCCTTTTTACTGGAAACGAGGCTTTCCATGGTAGTCCTCGGGGGTGACAACGCATCTGCATTTTGATTCTTAATCGAAGATAAATGTAAATGTCTATGGGCCACAGCATCCACTTACCATCAGGTGTACTGTGTGCTCGTTTGAAACCTACATTCTATAAAAAAAGAGTAAAATAGTTATTTTTCTGTAACTAAACTTTTAACCACTTTCAATTTATTTCTGAACAATATTTTATATCTTTGGACGAAGCTTGTTAGTGATAAAGTAGATGTAGAATAATAGTTTTAAGTTGAAATTTTAAATAAATATAAGAATAATTTATTTGTTAATTCAATCATCTACAGCAAATACTCGTATTTCAAAGGGCTAATTATTGCTTTATGGTATTATCTACAACACCTGGATAAAGGAAAAAGTGTGATATAGGAATAACAACCCAGAAGTGGATATCCTGAAGCTTTAAATCGACATTCGTCACTGAAATTTAAATGAAGAAAGTTAATATTGTCTTTTGCGAAAAGTTGTCTTTTTCATTGAAAACTAATATAATTTCGATTTCCCGACGATAACGTCCTTTTTCCATTAACTTTTTCAATCAATAAAGTTATTTATTCGTTTTCACAGGTAACAAGGTTGACAATGTTATGATTTTATAGTACATTCGTGAGCCTTATTCATTAGCCTCTCGGGTCATCTGAGGCGACTGGGACTTCGTGACGGACCGCTCCAAGCTCAAATGTAGAAGGCGGTGCTCCTCGATACCACCCGCATTGTCCGCCGGTTTCTTTCCCTTTCCCCCTAACCCTCGGCCGTTTGGTCTCCCCTGCTGAGGGTTTCCATCTGGTTGGGTTTTTATATATTTATGTAATTTTTATGTATTTATTCTATTTTATTGATATTTATGTATGTTTATATATTTCGTTTACAATTATATATTTAAACAGCCCAATCAGATGAGAAAACTTTAAAGATAACCCCAACAATAATAATAAGTGTGTGCGCTCCACGGGAGGTTCTACAAAGCTCTACATGAGCCTTTCGTAGACACAGTCGGTACCCTCGCATACTTGTCGCAGGATGAAGGCGATCCCCATGCGCGTCGTAATGCGGCGATGCCCTAGTCCTAAACGTATATCTCTTTCTTTTTCTTTCCATTTTTTTGAGTGGCTTAGTGCCAATTACCGGGGCGACTGCCGTCTGACCCCGAACCCCTAGGACGAATCCCAGAGGAGTGGAAACGCCAGAGCCCTTTCCGTTGTCCAGCAGGTGCGCCACGTGCAGACGAGGTTGGCTTGGGCTCCAAGATCTTGGCGGAGCCCCTTACACCCAATGAATAAAATGAGTGGGATGTTTGCCATAATTACTACGTTTGGTGAGGAAGTTTTTTAATTTTTAAGACGATCATCTTCTAATCTTCTTCTAGATTCCCTCTGTCGCCTCTTACGACACCCACGGGATGATAAGGGATAGTGAATATTCTTACACCGTAACTGAACGGCAAATCAACGACAAAATCACCACTCGGGGTGGAATTTTCAGCCGGATATGACAAAGAAAAAAGTTTTCGATAAAAGTCCGACAATGCAACTGCAATTCCTCTCGTATAGCAGATATTCTTAGGCAGTCGTGGAGACATATCAATTATAATATTCTATATAAGAAATTGCTTGAAACTAAAGATGTAGATTCGAGGATTACCGTGTCCTCCCCCTCTCACCGGACTTCGGATAATGCTATAATATGCCAGCGCAACTTGTCTATCTCTTCTTCCAGCTCCACGATCTTCTCATCAGTCCTCAGGGTGCGTGCGTTGTACGTTGCCAGGTCGAGTCGTCTAAGGTGGCAACCGAACCTCCACCGGAGATTCTTAGCACCCCCTGCCCCGCCGTTACCATGGTCGCCACCGTAGCCAGGAATAGCGGGGCCGCCGTGGACTGGGGGCTGTTTCTTTGTTACTCTCATCATAGGGGAGTATTTGCCATAGTTGCCACGCTTGGCGGGCGGGTTGGCAACTGCAGTTTTTTATTGAAACTTTGGCTATTATCAGGAAGATGCTGCTGCCCATCTCCTGCCTGTTTCCCTTAGTCGCCTTTTACGACACCCACGGGAGGATATGGGGTAGTGGATATTCTTGACCGCCACTACACAGCTTCTGAAAAGCTGTAATAATGATGATGAAAGATGTAGATATCATAATCATCATCATCATCATCATCATCATTACAGCCCTTCATGAGTCCATTGCTGAACATAGGCCTCCCTCAAGGAATGCCACAAAGCACGGTCCGGAGCCATCTGCATCCATCAACTTCCTGCATGTCATACCAGGTCGTCACTCCATTTAGTGGGGGGTCGCCCTACACTTCGCCTACCGGTATGAGGCTGCCACTCGAGAACCTTCCTTCCCAATCGTCTGTCGGTTCTTCGAGCTATATGGCCGGCCCATTGCCACTTCAATTTACTAAACTGTTGGGCTATGTTGGTTATCCTGGTTCTACTGCGGATATCCCCTTTCCATAGCTCGTTGAGCAACCTTGAGCTTCATCATACGGCCAGCAGTGAGGGACCATGTCTCGGATCCGTAAGTCATCACTGGCAACACGCACTGGTTGTACAATTTCGTTTTCAGGTTTTGAGGTATGTCTAACTAGAAGATGTGTCGTAGTTTCCCGAACGCTGCCCAGCCGAGTTGAATCCGTCGATTGACCTCGAAGTTGAAGTCGAAGTTGGACTTACCTAGTCGGACTATTTGTCCCAGGTAAACATACTTGTCAACAACTTCGCGCTTAGTGCTGCCAACAACTACCGGCATAGGTGGGACATGGACGTTAAACATGATTTTTGTTTTGTCCATGTTCATCTTAAGACCTATCCGATGGGAGACACTATTGAGGTCATTAAGCATAGTGCTTAGGTATCACATAGGTATAATTATTGAAAACTTAACAACTCTCTTAAAACCGTATTCAAGAATGGATAATGCTCGATAGTGGTAAAATTCAAACGCTAACTGCTGAACGTAGGTCTTTCGATTTTTTATTCTTTCTATGAGGGAGGTCTATGAATTGCCATAGTTACCACGCTTTGTAGGGTTCTCAACGGAAGATGATTTATACGTGATAGAGCCACGTTGCAGCTATATTATGGTTGTAGCATGAATGGGTTGGCTCGACCGGGGTTAATGCTGCTGTTTCGTGTTGGTGAGTGAACCCGGAGACCCTTTTTACCGGAAAAGAAGCATTCCATCTTAGTCCTAAAGGGTGACAACGCATCTGCGTTTTGTTTCTTAATTGAGGATAAATGTAGTTGTCTATGGGCTCCAGCATTCACTTACCATCGTGTAGACTGTGTGTTCGTTTGTTACCCTATTTCTTTAAAAAAATGCGCTGCCCATCTCCTGTTGTTTTCCCTCTGGCTCCTCTTATGACACCCGCGGAGTGATATGGGGAAGTGTAATCTCTTAATCCGCCGCTACATTTCGAGAGAGCGAGGTCATTGTTAACGAACTATTTTATAAGGATATTTTATAAATGGAGTGTAATTCACTGGAAGATGCCTCGTTTAGAGCCAGCACGTGTCGTATGGAGCGAAGCACGTGTACGCGCACATATTATCGACGGTGGAGTATCATTCCTCGTGTAGTGGTGTTGGAAGTAGTAATGTTGAGATTAATGGTGACAGGCACAGTGCACGCAATTGAGTGGGCGGAAGGTGTTCTGCAGACTAGATATGACACATAATTTAATCTTTCTAATTATCGATAAGTATCTTAACTATTTAATTTTTAACATTTTTAATATAGTCATACACATAAATCATGCATGGACAAATTACGCCGTTTGTTTACGTTAACAAGCAATTATTATGTATCTGGTTACTTTACGGCCAATGTTAAACACTTAATATTCTGTGTTCAAACAGTCACACACATTAGATATTGTCGCTTTTTTTTAAATGTTGTCAACTAATAATTACTGCTAGATTCACTGAATTTTCTCTGTTATTTCAAATGCTCATTTTTCAATAGTGTGTAGAGTTTATGTTAAGGCAAAAAAACTTTTATTTGGTATATTTGATTAGATATTAGTGATTTATTTATTAAATAATGAAAGTGAAATACAACTTGCTTATTTATACAAACCTAAAAAGTTAATGATTTAAGGTTGCATTTCTACCACTAGTCGACCAGACCATGTATATTAAAATTTATATGAAACCTTTACGTGGCGATGCCAGACCTATTTGCATTTGTCCGGTATTTTTTTTTTATTAGTATGAATACAATATTAACAAAAATCTTTAACAGATTGATCTGCCGAGCTGTTACAGTTTATCGGCAGAAACTGCACTCATTTTTACATTATCAATCCTCTATCTTGGCAAGTATGGGAGAAACAAATTTCGACGTCATGTAAAGATAATTTATCGGTAGATTTGAAATACTACTTCATATTAAATAAAATTTACAGCGAGCATTTAGCCTCTGCGCTAATTTGGCTATCGATTATCTCGGTTATGGATGATTGTATTTAACGGACATTATTCTTTATATAATCTTGAGCCAAGGAAGCTCAGATTGTTAGCGCTCGCTATAAGTATCACAGTACGCGAGCAACCCGGATTCGATCTCCGCCGGCGTCAATTAAATTGTTAATTGCAATTTAAAGTGCTTGTGGCGGTAGGAATGAAAATGGGAGATCTCCCGCCGGGCAAGGTGTTCTGCCCGAGGAGCGGCCAACACTCCAAGTGGTAGTTCGGAGCTATTCTATATATACTGCTTTAACTTCGGAACTTTGTTAGCGCGATTTAGGCTTCGATATGTTTCGCTTGTTACACTAATATAGCTGCAGCATGGCTCTACCGCGTATAAAACAAGATCATACCTCATACCTATATCGATAGTTGTTGGAACCACTATAATGTTTTGAAATGTCATCGAATATGTTATACATACAACCATATTTTTGTTAAATAAGTTTAAGTTCGATGAAAAGTTCAACGTTAGTATTAATTTGCATCTTATCTTGCCCAAAAAAGTAAATTCGTGGGTAAGTTGTTGGGAGTATAATATAGGATTAAGTACGCTTAAGGACGATGTATAAACATTAAGTTTCTCACTTGCTTCTTATCTCTTGTTAGTTGTAAGTAAGTTGCTCAATAATAACCGCCATTTTCGTCGTTGTACATAACAGTATGATAAGAGAATATAGAATGTTGTTAACTAAGTGCTTATATAAATTATGTATGTACCGCGTAAAAACTTAAAGAGAAATTTATCTGAGATTAAAGTAAAAAAAAAATAATTATTATATTAAAATTCGTATTCTCATAAACGAAGGGCATACCAAAAGATATACATAAAGTAGGGCCGGACCATTCACGCAACGACGGATGTAAGCATTATCATTCGCATTGTCGCGGGGAAAGTTCAATAGTTCACATAATATGTTGCAACTTGTTCGAATGGATGACCTGCTAAAAACGATGAAAGGCCAATATTTCAGAACCTGTATTAATTAATATTCTTTTTGTCGTTTTTTGTCATTAAATTTCGAAAAATGACGAGCATCGCTGCGTAAATTAGGGCATGAATGAAAAAATATCTTTGACCTGATCTTGATCGCACGGATCTCTGCAATCAATATGACGACGAAAGTCTGCGGCATAAAACTGAAATCTAAAAGACGACCCGTACTGTGACTACGTGAATTCACCTCATAAACTACTTGGAAAATACCTCTTCTTAATAAATCTCGAATTTATAAGCAGTCAGTGCTCGTTCTTTGCTTTCAAATAAATTTTTTTCACACAGGTAAAAATCACAATGCCAGTACATTGAAATATGGTAGTAAGGAGATGTGTGTGATGGCCACATATAGGCTCACTAACACGAATAAGATATATAAGAAAATAGGGCTTTAATACAAACTAACGCAATCTGCAATATGTTTTGTCAAAAGCTCAATTAAATCCTACTTTCTTTACATTATTAAGAATGTTAACACCCTCCTCTAGGCAACGTGACTATGCATTTATTAGCAGAATTTTTGACACTTAAGGGATTAACTTACCGTCTTGCACGTTGTCTTTTCCCTTTTATTGCTTTTGCAATACCACGTATTACTTATTTCAATATAAAACTTTAACATTAAAGTATAATAACAAACTACACATTAAGCTAAATTGTTGAAATGAAGGCTTTTTTTCCTTTCTAAAAAGGTTCTTCCACTTCCATCCTCATTATAAAATAAATTTGGAAAATCCAAAAGTGCACACCTAAAACGTTCATGTAATGTTTTGAATAATCCATTTACTATTATTAATAACCGAAATATATATTTCCCTTAAAGCTACAAAAAATAAAGTTTCTGTTTAATTATCTCGAAATTTTTACTGACTGCTTGATACCGGTGATTCGTATATTGTTGCCAAAAAAAAATACATATTTTCATAGTGTAAATATCATATTAGGGTGTAATTTTACTTGAATATATATATAATGTGTGTGTGTGTGTTTGTGTGTGCGCTTCTAGTGGCGTTTGACAAGATCTTCAGCTTCCTCCTAAGTTAACTTCATTAGTCAATTTCTAATATGGTGAAAGACCTGTGAGGTGTTGAGGTTTCAGATATACGATACGTAGCTCGTGATTAGCAAAATATGTTTTTAATGTTAGAGACGGGAATTTTGTATACCTTTTGTTTAAAAAGATGTTGGTAGTTAGGCACGTTTGAAGCGTTTTTATGAAATCTCCTTATTACTTTTAGTTTTGTACCATCACTCATCCCCTTCTAATCGCTACATAGTAGTACATGAGAGTAAAAGACAAGAGACTGAAATAGACATTTAACTAGATGGACTTCAAATCAGCAAGTTTTTAAAATTTTAGTATAGATTTCATTTATTGAAGGTACGTAAAAGGAATACGAGAACAAAATTACATGTGGATTACATTTATTTAATTTTCTTGAATGTTACATTTATTTTAATGTTCAAAATAACCTAAATATTCAAATTTATTATTTAACTATTAAGAAAGACCGGTGTTTTAAATTTTACGAAAAACTCTTAGGACTTTCAGGACTCGCTCGTTAAGCTAATATATTACATTACTTTCTTATTTTTATGCTGCGATGGCGCTGATTGATGCAGCCTTTGGCTCATAAATAAAACTAATTTATTAGAAATGTGATTTTTTGCAATTATTTAGAATAGCCTCCTCATAATAAAACTTAGTAGATTTATAGTTTAAGTTATTTGTTATCATGTTAACAGACATACTCACAGCCAACTGACGAAGCATTAATTATCTTAATCTCATTTTGTCTACAATTATCATTTGGTTACTCAATTTAAGAATTAATTTAAAAAGATAGAACATTAAAAAAATGTAAAAGTACTATTTGGTCCACCGGCAATAATGTTTATTAATATGTACAACTGAATAATAAGTAAAATTGTAAACCATGCAGTGTTAGTGCAAGAATATCTATTACTCTATATAGTGCCGTGAGTGTCGTAAGAAGAAATAATTCAGGTGATGGATCCTGTCCACTTAATAACAACTAAGAAATATGACTGTGGCAACTATAAGGCTATATGGGAGGTCTATATCCAGCAGTGAAGGACCACGTCTCACTACCATAGGTCATCACTGGCAACACGCACTGATTGTACAGTCTTGTTTTCAAGTTTTGAGGTATACCTGACGAGAAGATGTGCTGTAAATTCCCGAACGCTGCCCAACCGAATTGAATCCGTCGATTGACCTCTCGGTCGAAGTTGGACTTACCTAGTCGGACTATTTGTCCCAGGTAAACATACTCGTCAACAACTTCGAGCTTAGTGCTCCCAACAACTACGGGCATAGGTGTGACATGGACACTAAACATGATCTTTGTTTTGTCCATGTTCATCTTAAGACCTATCCGTTGGGAAACACAAGTGAGGTTATTGAACATAGTGCTTAGGTCCTCCAGCGATTCTGCCATAAGGACTATATCGTCGGCAAATCGAAGGTGAGTGATGTACTCGCCATTGATGTTAATACCGTATCCTTTCCAGTCCAGAAGCTTGAAAACATCTTCCAATGCAGCGGTGAAGAGATTCGGGGACATCACGTAACCCTGTCTTACACCTCTCTGCAATTGGATAGGTTTTGTACTCGGGTTCTGTACTCGGATAGCCATCGTAGCTCTACTGTTCAAACACTTCAGCACTTCGATATACCGACAGTCAACTTGGCACCGCTGAAGGGACTGCAGCACCGCCCAAATTTCGACGGAATCAAAGGCTTTCTCATAGTCCACATACGCCAGACATAGTGGCAAATTGTACTCCTCGTACTTCTGTACAAATTGCCGAAGGGTATGTAGGTGGTCTATGGTGCTAAAGCCCTTTCGGAAACCGGCTTGTTCGGGAGGCTGGAAGTCGTCAAGTCTGCGCACGAGACGTTTCGTAATGACTCTCGATAACAGCACGTAGACGCGGCTCAGAAGGGAAATCGGTCTGTAGTTCTTCAAGAGAGCGTTGTCACCTTTCTTTAAGAATAAGACCACCGCACTTCTGCTCCACGACTCCGGTGTAATGCCACCATAGAAGACGGAATTAAAGAGCCTCTGAAAGACTTCCAGTACCGGTTTTCCACCCGCTTTCAGAAGCTCCGCTGTAATTCCATCCTCGCCTGGGGCCTTGCCGTTTTTAAGGTGCTGGAGAGCCATTCTAATCTCGCTCAAACTGACGTCCGGGATATCATCGGAATAGTGTCTGATAAGACTTACTCTTGGATCGTTACTCACACTTACGTGTGGCTCCAACGATGATGTGTACAGCTGCCCATAGAACCTCTCAATCTCACTCAAAATCTCAGGTGTCCCGGAAACGACGCTGCCACACTCGGTCTTCAGCTTCGGCAGTTGGCTCTTTCTGGCAGACAGATCTCTAGCAAAGACTTTGGAGTCCTGGTTCCGCTCGATCGCTTCTTTAATACGAGCAGTATTAAAGTTAAGTAAGTCCCGCAGCATGCATTTGGAGATCTGTCTGTTCAGTTGCCTGTATGCTGTCAAATCTACTGAAGACTGCAGCTTCATATCCCGTCTAACAGCCATGAGATGAAGAGTGTGATTCTTCTGCGGCGGGTCTTGCAAAACTTAGCTCCGACCGCATGGACAGTTTCCACGAGCTTGTCATTCATATCATCCACTGCATTGCAGTCTTCTAGGCACTGAAAACGGTTTTGTAGCTCGAGCTGAAAGGTTTCGGGACTTTGGATTAGAGTACGAGGGGGACGGAGCGTTGACTTCATAAGACGTGACCTCTCCAACTTAAGGTTTAGGTTCAGTGTGCCTCTCACCATTCGGTGATCGCTGCCGGTTTTCACACTCGCGATCACTGAGACATCACAGAACAGTTGAGAGTGTGTCGTCTGGTCATCATAATGAAGTCAATCTCATTTTTTGTGGAACCGCCGGGGCTCGACCAGGTCTACTTCCTGTAGGGCCGCTTCTGGAAGAAAGAGTTCATCATAAAGATTTACAAGTAATCATTATCAGTAGTATCAGTACATCGAGTAACTGGTACTACAAGCTAGTAGTACCAGTTACTCGACTCCATCGAGTCAGTAACTCATTCTTAGGGCGCTTTTACAACAAAATTCCAGAAAACATACAAAATTTGACCTGCTCAAAGTTCAAAAACTTTATTAAACTAAGTTTGTATAAAAAGGCTTATTAAAATATTAAACAATTTATAGATGATAATAACTCCTGGAAATGAGGTGATCGCTACCAAGCAATTTCTAATTTGTTGTGTTGTTAATTTGTGTAACATACATGATTGTAAGCTGGTATTTAAAAAAAGTCCCGCTTGGTTTCTTGCTGGTTCTTCTCAGGACAGGGGTTTATTTTTGAACCAGTGGTAATTAAACAATAAAGTGACTTTCAATAAGTATTATTTATAATCTATATTGAATAAAAATTTTATGTTTCTGTTTCTGTTTCTGTATCCCACTTAATGGTAAGTGTTGATGCAGCCGCAAATGGCAAAGCGACTGACTTTAAGACTCTTACCTTGAAAACACATATTGTAACCGGATGGATAGACAATTGCTGGCAAATTATTCCACTCCGTTGCCTTACGCAATCTCAACGATGAAGTTTATTGTTTTGTTCGATTTTCGAGTGATCTAACTAAAATTATTGGGTTTTTATTCGCAAACTAACTGTATGTTCAATAAATTTACCTTTGATATACATCAACAATGCTAATAGATGGAACCAATAAGTACATATTGTACATCAAGATCTTCGTTTGGCACGCGGTAAGCGGTCGTATCGATTACTTCATCACCATGATTTATATTGTATCTTAAAATTAGAGAAGACTTAAAGCCTTCTGGTATACTTTGCCAGTAAATCCTAGGATTATAAGAAAAAAGTTGGTGGATGTGGATTTCATTTATATTTTGTGACATTTGATTTAAGGTAGGTCTTCATAGTTATAACAGTACACTTAGACTTAGTTTAGGCACCGAATAGTCAAATCAAAATACAAGGAATAAACACTTTTGTAATAATTTGAAAAAAAAATTTATCGTAGCAGGCTTAAAGCATAAAGGATGAGAACCCTATGCAATAGACAACATAGAATATATAAGCGGTAAAATAAAGCATTTGGTTGTGTTCTCGGCTTCTTGCCCATCGAATTAACGGCGCTCACAACTAACCAACTGTATTGAATGTATACAAGATGTGGGTCTCACAGTATTGAAACTAGAAATGAGCCATAAGAACGATTGACCGAAATGGCGCAATTATTGTGAGAAATCAATGCTTGATATACCGAATCACAAGAAATGAACGATTGACACGCGACAATATAACCAAATATAATTTAATCAGTACGTTCAACATTACTACTTGTTCATTTACTCATTTTGTTCATTGCAACGATTTAGGCGGCAAAATTAAGCCAGGTGTGCGTGTATGTACAAAATAAATGCATGAAAAAATCAACTTTAAATAAAAAAGTAACAGCCGACTACAAAAAACTAAAAATAAATAATTTCACATTTTCAAGTCAGTGACTACCGGGGCTTTAATTACTCTATACACTAAAAAATGTATACATAGTGGATACACCAAAGGTCGCTTCCTGCCATTAACTTAAATACTCTTGTAGCAGCCAGGCTGATCAGCCCTGAGCCGTTATGAATAACGTTACCCTGCTGTTACCATAACGCAAAAATGAAGGTCTAAAGAAAACATTTATTTCCTAATTACCCCCGGCTACTGAGATACTGCGGGCTGCATATCGATGCGAGATAATTTAACGTATATATTTAACGTTCTAATATAGAAACAAGAAACAGCCGCGAATATCATCAGCACCGCATCTTCTTCACACACCGGCTATCTTCACACATCCGTCGACCATTTTCGAGCCGTTTCTCAACGCCGCAGCTTCGCTTCTTCTTGCTGTTCTGGCGATGTGTCCCACGCCGCCGCCGCTCGACGATTACGCGCGCGCGCCGGTCTGCATCACTTGTATAGCCCCGTCCAGCAACGCGGAAAACGGAGCGCGACATACATATAATAGTTGTACATAATATTTTATTGATTAATCTTTATTGGTCAAAATGTATGGATTGTAATTGGCTAAGTAAATAAAATATTTTACTATTGGTAAACTAAGGACGTAGCCGGACATATAAATATAGGCAGGGTTAGCTGAATAAAATATACACCATATTTTTTTTATAGGATAAGGGTGACAAACGAGTACACAGTCCACCTGATGGTAACTGGTTGATAGACATCTATATCTATCCTCTATTACAAATCAAAATGAAGATGCGTTTTGGGGGATGAAGCTGCTCGCGTCCGTAGGAATTACTTGAACCCTGATTCCCTACACGTATCCCCTGGGTAGTGCCAAACGAGCAGTACTACATACTGGTGGTAGGTTGGTCCTCTACTAGTGAGAGGCCCGGCCAAGGGTTAGTTACCACCCACCTGGCAAAGACATACCGCCAAATGATGCAAATCGTGTTCCGGTACGATGTTAGGTGAAACCCATATCTTAGGGAGAATGGGTCTGGACAGTTGCGTTACGCATAAGGACCGGATGCGACGCGGCCGTTTCTTAGTGTCAGGTGCCTGGTTATCCTCTCAACGACTATCGCAACCCCGCGTGTCATAGTTTCCGCCGCCGCCTCGTACGACCCCCCTTGTGCCAGTACCAGCGTGTCGTCAGCGTAGCAAACTACGCTGACGCCGGTAGGGAGGTCGGCGCGCAGCACCCAGTCGTAACCGATGTTCCACAGGGGCAGCCCCAGAACCGAACCCTGTGGGACACCGCACGACATCTCTCGCCGGTTCCACTCACCGTTTCAACCGGGGTAGATGACGGCCCTGTCCGTCAGATAGTCCCCGACTATACGACGGAGATAGGTCGGCACCCGGTGATACCGGAGTGCCTCCCTAATGCAGCTCCAGGGCATGGAGTTGAAGGCGTTGGCGATGTCGAGAGACACCGCCAAGACAACCCCCCCCCTGGCCACTGCATCCCCCGTCGTGAGGGCTCTCACGCGCATGATGGCGTCCACCGTAGAGCGCCTCTTGCGGAAACCAAACAGGTGTTCCGCAAGATCCGGCCCCGTCCCCGCAAGGTGCTCGGCGAGGCGGTTTGCAATTACTCTTTCAAAGAGCTTGCCCACCTCGTCGAGCAGCACCACGGGCCGGTATGCGGACGGAGAGTCCGCAGGGCGCCCCGGCTTCTGAATGAGGACCAGCTTCCCCGTCTTCCAACGAAGCGGGAATTGGCCTCTCTCCAAGCATGCGCTTAGGAGCCCCTCCAGTCGGGGCCCGAGAGCCTCCGAGGCCAGGACCCAGGCTTTGCCAGGCAAGCCATCGGGTCCTGGGGCGGTATTCCTGGCCTTGAGCCTACGTACCGCCACTCTCAGGTCTACCCCGGTCCCTTCCGGGATGTCGTCGTCGTCGTCCTGGTGGTCCGCTTCCGGCACCGCAGGTGGCGGAGCCATAGGCGGGGGCGGATGTTCCCCGCGCGCAGGGAACAGAGCGCTCACCACATCCTCCACGAGCTGAGGCCGGAGACTCTGCGTCAGCGGGGCGGCCCAGGTGCGGAGTTTATCCCGCACCATCTTGTAAGGGCGCCCCCACGGATCTCTATCGAGAGTCTCCAGCATCTCCTCACGGGCCCGATCCCGGGCCCGCAGAACAGCCTCCCGGAGGGCGGTTTTCGCCGCTCTGTATCCCTCATACAGCTCCGCCTCAATGGCTGCCGCATTCGGTGGACGAATGCGGAGCCTGCGATGCCTGGCGTACAGGTGCCGCGCGGCGACACACGCCTCGCGCAGAGACGTCAGCTCACGCGACCACCAATACACCTGACGCCGGGCGCTTCCTGGCCGGACGCGGGGCATTGCCACGTCACATATCTCGGACATGGCCTCCTGGAACCACCCTGCCTCATCATTGACGTCGGCAGGCCTGTCCGGTGATGACACCCAGGCCTGCACGATCGAGGCTTCCAGGAGGAGCTCCCGGTCCAGCTGCTTCAGCGCCCAACGCGGACCACTCGGGGCCTGTAGGACTGGCGCGCTCGAGGGCTGGGTGGAGACGTCAAACCGGATGTACCGGTGGTCGGAGTAGGTCTCCACCCCCTCCATGACACGCCAGTCAATGGCACGCGGCGACAGAGCGGGGCTAGCGAACGAAATGTCCACCACCGACTCGCCCCGCATCCGCACACACGTGGGGACAGAACCCCGATTTAGGACGACCAGGCCTGTCTCCAGAGCCCAGTCTTCCACCATCCTACCCCGCACATCTGTACGACGAGAACCCCAAGCCAAGTTCTTGGCATTGAAGTCCCCGAGGACAAGTACGGGGAGGGGATAGCTTCCGACGACGACTGCTCTCAGCTCTGCAAGAGAGTTATGGAGCTCGGCGAGAGATCGGTTCGGGGAGAAGTACACCCCCACAACGATGAACTCCCCGAACCGTGCTGCTACGCACCCCTGACCCCTCCTGACACCTTCAAGGGTCGGGGTACCGGCGGCGGCTGAAGAAATGATGGCCACTGAGCCGTTAAGGTCCGCCACCCAGTCCTCCCTAGGCCAGACAAAATACGGCTCAGCGACCACAGCGATGTTAATCGACCACTGCGCCATGCTCTGGAGCAACAGATCCTGAGCGCAGGCGCAGTGGTTGATATTCGCCTGGAGGAAGCTTAATGGGGCCGTTATAGGCATTCCATTTCAGCTTCCTCCACGGGGCGCCTCTCTGCGGGCGTCGGTGTCGCGGCGGCGGCGGCAGCGACAGTGACAGCGGCGGCGGCGGCAGTCGCGACTGCGGCGGTGGCCACAGAGGCGGTGGCGGCGGAGGGCCCTCCCCTACCCGCGGCCTTGGCCTTGGCGGGTGGCACGCAGGCCTTGCTTCCGGCCCGGTGATCGGCTGGCTTGCCGGCCGCCGCACATGCATCACAGTGCGGCGTGGCGCAGCAGGTCGCCGATATATGTCCGGGCTGACAGCAGAGGAAGCAAAGGCCACTGCGGTCAACCTCCGAGGCGCATTTCACAGATACGTGGTGCCCCACGAGACAGCGGTAGCACCTCAGAGGTCTGGGCTCCAGCAGCTTAACCTGCGCTGAGACCTAGCCCACCAGAAGCCTTCGGCCCTCCACTATGGTTTTGGCCGCCGTAACAGGGCAGCACACCGTGGCGGCATGCATACCCTGTTGGTCCAGGCGTATGGCGCCTGACCTGACCTGGTCAGTAGTGCACCCCCCGGACCTGGGGGGGCCAAACGCCTCCTGCCGGAGGCTCTACGCGGGGATCGTGAGGTCCATGGCCCTTTACGGGGCCCCGGTGTGGGCGCGTGGTTTGGCGTGGCTTGCCGTCCACCACCTAAACGCGCCCCAAAGGGTGGTTGCCGTAAAGATGGTTCGCGGCTACCGCACGATCTCCCGCGAGGCGGCGAGCCTCCTTGCCGGATTGCCGCCATGGGATCTGGAGGCGATAGTCCTCGCGCGCCTGCACGAATGGCGCGCGGAGGCACTATGCCGGGGGGAAACCCCGCTGCCGCGGCAAGTTGTCGCGCAGCGGACAGACTTCCGGCATGATCTCATGGCGACATGGAGAGAGCGACTGTCGCAACCCCGTGCTGGGCACGCCACTATAGCGGCGATAAGACCCCTCTTTGAGGAGTGGCTTGAGAGACGCCACGGCGTCCTCACCTTCCGCTTGACGCAGGTCCTCACCGGACACGGTGTGTTCGGGAGGTTCCTGCACCGAATCGGGCGGGAGGAAACGCCCGGGTGCTCCCACTGCGACGATCGACCGGAGGACACGGTGGAGCACACCGTGGAGGTGTGCCCTACTTGGGCGGAGCACCGCCGTGTCCTCGTAGCGGCGATAGGCGGCGGCGACCTCTCGCGTCCGGCCCTGGTCGAAGCCATGGTCCGGAACGAGACGGAATGGGATGCCGTCACCAACTTCTGCGAAGCAGTGATGCTAGCGAAGGAGGTGGCGGAGCGGGAGAAGGAAAGAGCAACAGCTTTCCTTCCCGGCCGCCGCGGGAGACGCCCCGGGCGTCGGGGGCTACGTCGTGGCCCCCGGCCACCGTAGGCGCGGGCCTGTGGACGGCGAGCAATGGGTAGCTCGCCGTCCGTCCGTCTAACGACGACAGGCCGTGTCGACGGCGCGTTTTGTTCCACGCGCGCCTCAAAGAGCTGTCAGCAGCGTGAAGGGGCCCGCAAGGGCCGACACCTGCCGGGGCTGCGGGCTGTTCGAAAGAGATACCGCGGCTCCGGAACGTAAGGGCACTGAAGGAACACGGATGGTTTTTAGTCAGTAAAAGTCTGACACTCCCTTCCGCTCCACCCACAGCGAAGGCGTCATTAGATGATTTTCCATCCGCAAAAAAAAAAAAAAAAAGGTGCCTGGTTATGGAGGTTAGTGGGATCCGAAGCACGGTTGCACCGCTGGCCGACCGTAGATAGTTGGGGGCCCAATTAATGAGCCAGCCACTTATGAAAGGCTGCACCGCCATCTTACGAAAAATCCTGGGATGGCTCCACCATGCCGGTTGGCGACCGGAGGAGAGGGCCTGGTGGCGATTTCCAGGGTGGTTCGGGCGTCCCCGCGATCTCCATGCTAGGTTCCATCGATGCTATGACTCTGTTTGCGTCCCTAGGTTATATGTGTGACGCCTCGTCCAACTGCCATTCTCTCAACCTATTCACTCCCACCATATATGAAAAAAAGGAAAAAGAAGAGTAACTTTCTACAGCGGTTGCACTCCCTCTCCATTAAAGTACACCTCACAAACATCCGAGGCCTGCACTGTAATCTCAATGCAGTCCATTACCACCTTGAGACTGACAAGCCGCACTTACTCTTCTTGACTGAGACGCAGATCAGATGTCCTCTAGATGCGGCGTACATTTGCTACCCTGGGTACACATTGGAGCATAATTTCCATCAGCGCGCCGGAGTCTGTGTTTACGTCCGCAACGACATCTGCTGTAAGCGTCTCCGTCACCTTGAAGACCCCACTTTCTCTACGATCTGGGTATTGATAGACACTGGAATGGATAAAATTATTTATTCTTGTGTCTTTCGATCGCACAGCGGCGACCAGGAGACAACTAGGCTGTTTGAACACCTCAGTGAAGCCTCTGATGTGGCTCTAAATCGGTACCCTAATGCACAGTTGGTTTTTCTGGGGGATTTTAATGCCTGTCATCAGGACTGGCTGTTCCCATACCAGAAGACCGACCACGCTGGGAGAGAGGCGTGAAATTTTGCCTTGTCGCTGGGTCTCTCCCAGCTGGTGCAACAAGCGACTAGGGTACCTGATGTGGATGGGCACACAGCCAATTGCCTCGACCTTCTGCTGACGACCGATCCAGACAGGTACGATGTTCAGGTTACCTCACCCTTGGGAACTTCGGACCACTGTCTGGTGAAATCTGTATCGTTATATTCCCCACCTAACTACGATTTCCACGGGATGCGACGAATGTGGCGATACAAGTCAGCAGATTGGGATGAGATGCGGCATTTCTTTGCATCTTATCCTTGGCGGCAGGTCTGCTTCTCCTCTAGAGACCCATCGAGCTGCGCGGATGCCATAACCAATGTGATACGTCAAGCGATGGAGTATTTCATCCCCTTTGCTGACGTGCCCATTGGTGGCAAAGCTCACCCTTGGTTTAACGCCGAGTGCGCTCGTGCTGAAAAGCACAAACATATGGCGTACTTATCCTGGGTCGATGCTCGAGACCGTAAAGCTCCGGATGTTAGCCTTAAGAAGAGAGCCTTTAACCAAGCCGCCAAGTCGTGCAAAAAGGCATTACGCCAAGCCAGTTTCGACCGCATTAAACGCATCGGCACAAAGCTCTCTGTCAAACCATCTGGCAGTAGAGCTGTTTGGTCTCTCGCCAAAGCGGTCGAGACAAACTTTTGTCGGTCTACACTGCCTCCGCTGGTAAAACCAGATGGCTCACTGGCGCATGCGCCTAAGGAGAAAGCGTACTTATTTGCTTCTCTTTTTGCTTGCAATTCGCGTCTGGACAGTAGCAACAGCGTACCATCACAATTACCTCACTGCGATACCTCTATGAATGAGGTCCGTATCACCAACAAGGAGGTTCTTAAAACCTTGCGAAGTCTAGACGTTAATAAAGCTAGTGAACCTGATGGTATACCAGCTATAGTTCTAAAGGTCTGTGCACCTGAGTTGTCTCCTGTGTTGACACGCTTGTTCCGCCTCTCATTCAGGACTGGAATAGTGCCTAAATCTTGGAAGCTGGCCAATGTGCAGCCTGTTCCTAAAAAAGGTAGCCGTACCGACCCTGCCAACTATCGGCCAATTTCAATTACCTCCATACTCTGCAAGATTATGGAGCGTATATTGAACGCCCACCTTATGGCATACCTAGAGCAAAATGATCTCCTCAATGACCGCCAGTACGGGTTTCGCCGAAATCGATCAACTGGGGACCTTCTAGCGTATGCCACTCACATATGGGGCGAAGCCCTCGAGAACAGTGGTGAAGCACTTGCTGTTTCCCTAGATGTTTCGAAGGCTTTTGACAGGGTTTGGCACGCTAGTCTATTAGGCAAGCTTTCAGCGTACGGCTTATCCCCTGGCCTAATTGTCTGGGTGAAGGACTCTCTGAGTGAACGGTCTCTCCGGGTCGTTGTTGATGGCTGCTCATCCAATACTGTGACGACTAACGCCGGTGTTCCTCAGGGGTCCGTTCTCTCCGCAACTCTCTTCCTGCTGCATATAAATGATCTGCTCATTCCCGGTGTCTATGGGTATGCAGACGACAGCACAGTTGTGGAGAGATACCAACCAAGCGCCCGGGCCAGTCGGGATCAAATCCAGTCAGAAAGAGAGGCTATGGTTGAGCGTGTGAGTCTCACACTACAGGCAGTCTCCGAATGGGGCGATGTCAATCTCGTGAGATTTAACGCCTCCAAAACACAAGCGTGTCTTTTTACCGCTAAAAGAAGCCCGCTCACCTTGGCTCCTACTTTCCGGAATGTATCCTTGGAGTACACTGACCGCCTTCAGTTGTTAGGGATTGAATTTTCTCCGAACCTAAACTTTGGGCGGTTCATTGAGTCCAGAGCCAAAGCAGCCGCAAGGAAACTTGGTGTCCTTGCAAGGGTGCGGCGGTACTTCACGCCGGGGCAGCTTCTTACCTTATATAAAGCCCAAGTCCGGTCGTGCATGGAGTACTGCTGTCACATATGGGCTGGTGCTGCAAAATGCCACCTGGCAGCATTGGACTCAGTGGAGAGACGTGCTAAGAGGCTCATTGGTGACCTTGATTTGGTTGAAACCAATCTTGTCAGCCTTGAGCACAGGCGCAGAGTAGCCAGTCTCTCGGTATTCTATAGGATGCATTTCGGTGAGTGTGCGCAGGAATTACACGCCTTAATTCCTCCCTCTCCTTTCCACCATCGGACAACCAGACGGTCGGCGGGTCTTCATCCCTTTGTTGTCGATATTCCACGCATTAGAACCAAACGGTTTGCTTCGTCTTTTGTAATGCGTACAGCAAAGAAGTGGAATAATTTGCCGGCGTCTATCTTTCCATCCGATTACAATCTAGGCGTCTTCAAGGCAAGAGTGAATAGGCTTTTGTTACGATAAGACAGTGCGATTTACCAACTAAGGCTGCATCACCACTTACCAACAGGTGGGATTGTGGTCAAGCACTGGCTTATAATACCCTTTTACTGGAAACGAGTCATTCTATTTTAGTCCTCAGGGTTGACAACTCTTTTGCATTGTAGTCTTAATTGATGATAAATGCAGATTTCTATGGACCACATCGTTCATTTACCATCAGGTGGCCTGTGTGCTAGTTTGTTACTCTTAATCTATATAAAAAAAATTATGAGTATATTATTTATTAACTTCATGTGTACTTAAAATATTTTTCTTTCCTGAAGTAGTTCTAAATGCGAAGATTAGAAGTGAACACAAGATAACGGTAATAATATTTAACCCTTAAACCAAAACAATCGTGAGCTGCTTTCATTAAAGTTATCGCTTTAGCAAACAACTGCGGGTACCGGAAATGGAAGCAAGGATAAGGAAGGAACATTATTACTTGTTCAGGAAATTTTCCCGCGTGGAAGTGTAAATTTAATTGAAGTTTTTTTTCTAAAAACACTATTTATAGGTAATATTTCTACTATTTTTCTTTCTTAACTTGATACTATCACTTTGTTTCTCACCTATTATCCTACCGCGTTCAGTATGTATCAAGATTGCAATTCTGCGTACAATATGTATGGGCTGATACCGACCTCATACGTGTTTATGCTGCGGCAATGCGACCTACTGTATTCCTAATTGTAAGGTAAGGAAACCAGTAGAATTACAGGCTGAGAATCGTTTCAAGTTAGTTCTCATGAGAGATAACGTATCTGTAGTCTTCATATTTTTCAGAGACAAAATAAAACAAAATCTTGTACGTGGTAGAGCCATGCTCCAGCTATATAGCACTAATAGGTCGGCTCGGACGGAGAATGACCACGCTCTCATAGTATACCAGCGTAAAATAGCAGCTTGACATTGCTGTGTTTCGTATGGTGAGTGTAGAGAACCGGAGACCGTTTTTACTGGAAAAGAGGCATTCCATCTTAGTCCTCACGAGTGACAACGCATTTGTATTTTGTTCTTTATTAAGGATAGATGTAGATATCCACCATCAGGTGGACAGTGTGCTAATTTTTCACCCTATCCTATAAAAAAGTAACACAACACAAAAAAAGGTCGAGCCACTTTATTAGGTGACCTAATAAAGTGGCTCGACCACTTCCGTTCTCTCAGGCTAGAAACTAAAATGACATGGGAACATACTGGAAGAATTATTTGTGATTTCAGTACACGCTAGTAACCAGCAGTAGGGCTAATGATACTGATAACGTTTTCCCAGACGGCCTCAACTACAGCGACTACATACAAATACTGTTAGATTCAATCAACTGCGTAGAATATATTAGAGTGCCACAAATGTACGCTCAAACGTGAAGTTATTCACGCGAACTAATTTACACGTAGCCGTATAAACGCTTATGCGATAAGATAAGCAATCACTAAGGTGCGGTGTGAGAGATACCTACACAATTCGAAGTTAAAACAAAACAAAACACGAAAATTACTTGGATTTCTACAAAGCTATTTTAAATATTTTTAACACAAAATAGTGTTACATATAGATCAATTAGAAATTTATACAATGATATAGTGGCGAAGGCGTAAGATAATCATTTACCAAATTCCGTTCCTTGGGTATATCGTAAGAAGGTAAGGTTTACCGTTTAATGGCGGTGTAAGAATATAGTGAATATTTACATATTTACACCGGCCTTAGCATCCCGGGGGTGTAGTAAGAGGCGACAGAGGGATAAAATCAGAAGATGAGCAGCAGCGTCTTCCTAATAAGGACTAAAAATAAGAAACTGCGGTTGTTAACCCGCTTGCCAAGAGTGGCAACTATAGCAAATATCTCCCCCCCCCCCCCCTCATCAGGCAACCTATGGGGTGATCTATGTTCAGTCTTTAATAGGCTGTAACAGAACGTAGCGGAACATGAACGGAGAGCAGCGTCAAAGGTGTGAGACGTCAGGTACTGCGAAGGTCAATCCGCCGGCTAAACTTAACAACTAAGGCAAATCCTCCCTATACTGGGCTTTTCTTGAACTTTTAGAGTCCGATGAGAAAAATAAACTTATTATAAAAATATCCTTTCCATTAAATGAACGAGTTATTGTATAACAGTTAAAATATTGGTTTAAAAACACAAATTACTCTCGCCAGTGCAGGAAGTTGTTTCAAATATATCCCTGATGATTAATTATTAATGGCTGCAATGGGCTAAACATCGGCATTATTATTTTTTCCTTCTTAATTTTAGAATAATGATATGTTTGTACATTTATTTTGTTGGTAATTTGGATCTCAATATAATAAAATAAGGACAGTAATAGTGTAATTACTTAATTAGATAAATGTATTGGTAGAATTATCTAATTACTTTTACACTTTGTGTTGATACTATGAGTAAGGTAATGAAAGTGGCAGCCTATATACTAAGAAATAAACAGTACGAAGCGAGTAAAATAATCTTCCTTGTTATATATATATTTGAAGCGGATCAATAAAACTTCACGTCCACAGTCATCGTAATGCTTTACTTAATAGGACGGTATGAGTTTTTTTTTATAGGATAAGGGTGACACGCGGGCACACAGTCCACCTGATGGTAAGTGGTTGCTGCGGCCCATAGACATCTACATCTATCCTCTATTCCAAATCAAAATGTAGATGCGTACCCGTGAGGACTAAGATGGAATGCCCCCCCCCCCCCCCCCCCTAAACCATAGAAAGTTTACTTACGCAATACTTGAACGCCCATTATGACTATATTTATTTAGGCATCAGTCAAACTTTTATTACTTAAAACAGTAACGTAGTTAGCACTTATATTCCTGAAGGTTGAAATAAATGTTCTTTTATCATGAGGGATTAAAGTTGAACCGCGCACCGAACTGGAGTAGATAGATAAGGACGTGATGCATTAGTGCAGGCGAGCAAGCCCCGACTAAGAAACCATCTATAAGCCTACGTTCTATCCAGTATCTAGTTTGTCAAGAACTATTAACAGTTTTTGTAGTATTATTAAGAGGATTATATCAAATTGTTAACTCATCAAAATGTGTTTAATAAGTTAAATGTTTGATTCTTAAACATTACTTAATTATTAATTATGAAAAGTAAGTATTAATGTCCAATAAATATAATACAAAATTTTATTCTACACTGTTTTAATTTCAATTTAATAGTGGCAGAGCCCGCGGCAGCTTTTGCTGTGGCACGGATGGGTCGGCTCAAACCGGGGTGGTACCACGACCTCACAGAAAACCAGTGTGAAGTAGAGGTTTACCTCTGCGTTTCGCTTGGTGAGTGCAGGTGGCCGGAGGCCCTTTTTACTGGAAATGTGGCATTCCATCTTAGTCCTCACGGGTGACAACGCATCTACATTTTGATTTGTAATAGAGGATAGATGTAGATGTCTATGGGCCGCAGCAACCACTTACCATCAGGTGGACTGTGTGCTCGTTTGTCACCCTTATCCTATAAAAAAATTATATTATAGCAATTAGTTGCTTTATAAATCTTATTAAAATGTTTGATAAGAATAAGATAAATTTTGAAATAAAAATACAGATGGCTCATGATTATCCTCTTAACTTCCAAATGACATTTAAAACAGTACTAAAGATGATATCGAGAAATATGTTGATAATTATATTTAATTATCAGTCCGCTGCTGGACATGGGACTTTTCATTAGTAAGACAGATTTTTGAAATTGATACACATATTGGGTAGACTAAGATTCACAATGCTAATTAGAAGCTTCGAGACCTATACTCAGACACCTCTAACGACACTCACGGGATGAGATGGAGTAATGTATTCTCATATGTAGCCATTGCACAGTGAAAAATTATTCCAAAATTGAATTTGTATTTATTTACTGATATTTACTTTGTATTAACAGGCTTTAAGCTTCATAATTATCATTACAGCCCTTCGTAAGACCACTGATGAATATAGGCTTCCCCTAATTAATGCCACAAAGCAAGATCTGAAGCCACTTGCATCCATCCATTTCCTGTATATCTTATTGAATCGTTACACCATTTGTTAAAGTATCATCCTACATTTCACTTGCCGGTATGAGCATTTTCAGCTTATTAGACAGAAGAAGAAAATAGCCCAATAAACGTAAATTTGATGAAAATGGTTTTACATTTACATTATTAACATTATTGAGCATGTGGATTTCCTTGGTGATTTTTATCATCCATTAGTAAAATAAAAGCATTCAAACCACAAAAAATCACTATTTATTTCATAATTTCTTGCAATTTCTTTCCTTGCACTGGGGATCTCACAAAAGTCACTCATTTACTATAATTTTATTTTATTTTATTTATAAAGGAATTAAAAAAATCACTGACATTAAGTTTTCTCTGCAGAAAATATGACGAACTGCCTTCAGATATCCCTAAAAATTTTTATAAGAAAAATCTCCTTTATTTCTGCGATTAGCTCATGGATAGCAGTCAGTCAGATTAGATTCAATGCCTCAAAGACTCAACAGGTCTTTTATAAGGCTACAAGTTATTTTTTTCTTCTTAAGTTCCAATTCCAAAACATTTTTACTGAAGGCATTTACTAAAGAGGTAGCTCTTGACAAAGAATCGTAAATAACTCTATTGCATGAACATCTAAGCTGGACTGTCGCCAAACTTGCAAATTAAGGCGCATTTCTCTCTGTTCTCTAAAGAGTGACGGGTTGTTTTGTTAACTTATACAGAAGAAATTAAATTCTGACTGAAATACTGCTCAAATAGATAAAACGTTCTGTTCTGTTTTGTGCCATTTTCAATTTTAAAGTACTTCATTCTCAGGGTTCTGTACCGCAAAAGGAAAAAACTAAGCTCTATTCGTCTTCCCGTATGTCAAGACCCGTTTTTAACCGATTTCAAATTAGGATAAGGTAAATCGACTTTACCCCAATATACGGTGTTAATGGGAGACTTCAATGCAAAACTAGGCACAAGAGAGAACGGTGAGCTGAAAGTGGGGAAATTTGGAATAGGGCAACGGAACCCAAGGGGCCAGCAGCTGGCCGACTTCATGGAGAAAGAGGGACTCTTTATGATGAACTCTTTCTTCCAGAAGCGGCCCCACAGGAAGTGGACCTGGTCGAGCCCCGACGGTTCGACAAAAATGAGATTGACTTCATTATGACGACCAAACGACAACTGTTCAGTGATGTCTCAGTGATCGCGAGGGTGAAAACCGGCAGCGATCACCGAATGGTTAGAGGCACACTGAACCTAAACGTTAAGTTGCAGAGGTCTCGTCTAATGAAGTCAACGCTCCGTCCCCCTCGTGCTCTAATCCAAAGTCCCGAAACCTTTCAGCTCGAGTTACAAAACCGTTTTCAGTGCCTAGAAGACTGCAATGAAGTGGACGATTTGAATGACAAGCTCGTGGAAACTGTCCATGCGGTCGGAGCTAAGTTCTGCAACACCCGCCGCAGAAGAACACAAAAACTCTCCGATCACACTCTTAATCTCATGGCTGTTAGACGGGAGATGAGGCTACATTCTTCAACAGATTTGACAACATACAGGCAACTGAACAGACAGATCTCCAAATGCATGCGGCGGGACTTACGCAACTTCAATACAGCTCGTATTGAAGAAGCGATCGAGCGGAACCAAGGCTCCAAAGTCTTTGCCAGAGATCTGTCTGCCAGAAAGAGCCAACTGTCAAAGCTGAAGACCGAATGTGGCAGCATCGTTTCCGGGGCACCTGAGATTTTGAGTGAGATTGAGAGGTTTTATGGGCAGCTGTACACGTCATCGTTGGAGCCACACGCAAGTGTGAGTAACGATCCAAGAGCGAGTCTTATCCGACATTATTCCGATGATATCCCGGTCGTCAGTCTGAGCGAGATTAGAATGGCTCTCCAGCACCTTAAAAACGGCAAGGCCCCAGGCGAGGATGGAATTACAGCGGAGCTTCTGAAAGCGGGTGGAAAACCGGTACTAGAAGTCCTTCAGAAGCTCTTTAATTCCGTCCTCCATGGTGGCATTACACCGGAGGCGTGGAGCAGAAGTGCGGTGGTCTTGTTCTTCAAGAAAGGCGACAACGCTCTCTTGAAGAACTACAGACCGATTTCCCTTCTGAGCCGCGTCTACGTGCTGTTTTCGAGAGTCATTACGAATCGTCTCGCGCGCAGACTTGACGACTTCCAGCCTCCCGAACAAGCCGGTTTCCGAAAGGGCTTTAGCACAATAGACCTCATACATACCCTACGGCAAATTGTACAGAAGTCCGAGGAGTACAATTTGCCACTATGTCTGGCGTATGTGGACTATGAGAAAGCCTTTGATTCCGTCGAAATTTGGGCGCTGCTGCAGTCCCTTCAGCGGTGCCAAGTTGACTGTCGGTATATCGAAGTGTTGAAGTGTTTGTACAGTAGGGCTACGATGGCTATCCGAGTACAGAACCAGAGTACGAAACCTATCCAATTGCAGAGAGGTGTAAGACAGGGTGACGTCATATCCCCGAAACTCTTCACCGCTGCATTGGAAGACGTTTTCAAGCTTCTGGACTGGAAAGGATACGGTATCAACATCAATGGCGAGTACATCACTCACCTTCGATTTGCCGACGATATAGTCCTTATGGCAGAATCGCTGGAGGACCTAAGCACTATGCTCAATGACCTCAATAGTGTTTCCCAACGGATAGGTCTTAAGATGAACATGGACAAAACAAAGATCATGTTTAATGTCCATGTCACACCTATGCCGGTAGTTGTTGGGAACACTAAGCTCGAAGTTGTTGACGAGTATGTTTACCTGGGACAAATAGTCCGACTAGGTAAGTCCAACTTCGACCGAGAGGTCAATCGACGGATTCAATTTGGCTGGGCAGCGTTCGGGAAGCTACGACACATCTTCTCGTCAGACATACCTCAAAACCTTAAAACGAAATTGTACAACCAGTGCGTGTTGCCAGTGATGACTTATGGAACTGAGACGTGGTCCTTCACTGCCGGCCGTATGATGAAGCTCAAGGTCGCTCAGCGAGCTATGGAGAGGGCTATGCTCGGAGTTTCTCTGCGTGATAAACTCAGAAATGAGGATATCCGCAGTAGAACCAGAGTGACCGACATAGCCCAGTACATAGACATAGTACAGTGGTAGAGCCAAGTGGCGGCATTTGCTGTCGCACGGATTGGCCGGCTCGAACCGGGGTGGTACCACGACCTCACAAAATACCAGCGTGAAGTAGAGGTTTACCTCTGCGTTTCGCTTGGTGAGTGCAGGTGGCCGGAGGCCCTTTTTACTGGAAATGAGGCATTTCATCTTAGTCCTCACGGGTGACAACGCATCTGCATTTTGATTCGCAAACGAGGATAGATGTAGATGTCTATGGGCCGCAGCAACCACTTACCATCAGGTGGACTGTGTGCTCGTTTGTCACACTTATACAATAAAAAAAAAAAAAAAAAAACGGATTAGTAAGCTGAAGTGGCAATGGGCCGGCCATATAGCTCGAAGAACCGACAACCGATGGGGAAGAAAGGTTCTCGAGTGGCAGCCTCGTACCGGCAAGTGAAGTGTAGGGCGTCCCCCCACTAGATGGAGTAACGACCTGGTAAGATATGCAGGAAGTCGATGGATGCAGGTGGCTCAGGACCGTGCTTTGTGGCATTCTTTGGGGGAGGCCTATGTTCAACAGTGGACTTGTGAAGGGCTGTAATGAATGAAAAAAATCGACTTTTGTTCTTTTGTAACCCTAGACGAAAAAGAGTTGTGTTAAATATTTAACGTGGATATCTGTGTATCTGACCTGTGGCATTGTAGCTCTCAAACAGATTAACGGATTTAGATTTAGTTTTTTTTTTGTTTGAAAGGTGAATTGATCGAAAGTGTTCTTAGAGTGTTTATCCGTTTGGAGATTAGCTTTTTTGTACTGGTTTTTTTTTTAACTTTAAATTTTTGTTATCGTGTGCATGTTACGCCATATCTTTATCATTTCATACCGGTTTTAATGATTCTTTTTTTTTAATTATATACTCCAGGGTTGATCTCAATATGGGAAAAATTCCATCGCTAAGGAATAGGGAAAATAGTGGATGAAGTTTTAATTTGAGGAAGAATTCAGACTACTATCAAATTGTTACCTTGAACTTGTGGTATTCCTTTGTTCACTGAAAGGGGTAGACCAATTAAACTATTATTAAAAATTAAAAGCAAACATAAAAACTACTAAAATTTATTAATAATTAAATAATTTACACATAACAGCTTCTAAAGTTGGGGCGCTATTTCTTATATGTCTCAGCACAAACTTCTGTAGCTGTTGTGAAAATTATTTTATTATTTTTGATTCTTTGAACCGGCTTTTACTTTTTTATTAAAAGTTCAATTTTCTCAGAAACGGAACGAGATATCAAGTTAAAAATTAATGTTAATTGTGTCTACGTCCCTTGAATATATAAACCACATACAAAACAGCCGGGGTGCCCCGGCCCAGAAATGAGAACAGTATTCCATGTGAGGCCTAACTTGCGCTTTGTAAAGATGCAAGCGATGCGCCGGCATAAAATACTGTCTCGCTCTGGCGTGCTCAGCAGAGCGAGACATCATCTTTTTAGAGGTCAATTTGGCCTTCCCTTCCAAGTGACCACGAAACTGCACACTATTTATTATTCGATATGTCAACGCCGAGGATTCCGATGCTCGCTGAGGCAGCAAGTGGAGTGCCTTGAAACTGAAAATATACGACAAAGAGGTTCTTTTTAGCGGTAAACGCGCAAACTTGTGTCTTCTTGGGATTGCACTGCACTAGATTCAGTCACCCCCAATCCGAGACTTTGTTCAACAAATACTCTACTTCAGACACAAATTTGTCCTGGTATTCGGCGACGCTTTCCCGAGAAATATTGGCACGGCCGGTATATAAGGCATCACCTGTGCTGTCGTCTGCATAGCAACGAATTTTACTAGTGTGCAACATATCATTGATATGCAACATATGACAAATCAGCTAGTGATCCTCAAGGTACCTCATGAGCTGGCAGTTTATAATGGATTCCATTTAAATAAAACTATTTTACGGATAATTTTACGGATTTTATCGCGTATATTAACTTGTTTATTATTTCCGACGTTTCGGGTGCTTTCCAGCACCCGTGGTCACGTGGGACTGAGGTGTTTGACGTCCTGATGTCATAGTTAGCCCGGCTACCTTCAGTTTTTTAATGTATTGGTATTGAGTATTGGGCGAGCAGTATTAGGCGCGAGCGGAATTTTGCCCCCCCCCCCCCATAATACGCGGGGCAGCCCGAACCCCCACGCTCAGGAGTGGAGTAGTTTGGTCGTGGATGCTCAGCGAGGAATTCTCCAGGGGTAGTCTTTTATTCCTGTCTTCTTAACCCCCTTAGCCCAACCAAAGGCAGTTCTTTCGAAATTTATGGACAGACTCTTCGATTTTATTTATTTCTATTGATTTATTATATTTCGTAATTTTTATAAGTATTTTATATTTATTTATTATATTTTATGGTATTTATTAACTTAACTTGGATAATATGCATATCGCACCACATGCCTCGTAGTTTTAGCTTAATTTTTTGCAGCGATAAGTCCGTCAAATTCTACTTTCTACTTAACTTGCTCTTTTAATGTTTTTTTTATACGAGAGGGGGCAAACGAGCATCCGGATCACCTGATGGTGAGTAACTACCGCCGCCCATATACAACTGTAACACCAGGAGAATTGCAGATGCATTGCCGGCCTTTTAAAAAGGAGTAGGTTCTTTTCTTGAAAGTCCCTAAGTTGTATCGGTCCGGAAAAATCACTTTTTGTTTAGTGTTATGAAATAAAAGTTTACATATCAAAATATGTATAATCATGTTTATCTAACCAGTGTTAAAGAAAAATTTATTTTCAATAAGTTTTATTTATAATCCATTCACATTGAATAAAATAATGAAAACAAAAAAAACTTTTTTTTAAACAAGATTTTATTACGTGTACGTAATAAAAGCTTTCTTCTTTATTTCTCTTGACATGAAAATGTAACACACTTTAATTAAAAAAATGGGGTATAACATACCTATAAAATGGTACATTTCTTCATCATCATCATCATCACAGCCATTCATAAGTCCACTGCTGTACATAGGCCTCCCCCAAGGAATGCCACAAAACACGGTCCTGAGCCACCTGCATCCATCGACTTCTTGCATGTCTTACCAGGTCGTCACTCCATCTAGTGGGGGGCCGCCCTACACTTCGTCCGCCGGTACGAGGCCGCCACTCGAGAACCTTTTTCCCCATCCGTTGTCGGTTCTTCGAGCTATATGGCCGGATCATTGCCACTTTAGCTTATTAATCCGTTGTGCTATGTCGATCACTCTGATTCTACTGCGTATATCCTCATTACTAAGTGTATCACACAGAGAAACCCCAAGCATAGCCCTCTCCATAGCTCGCTGAGTGACCTTGAGCTTCCTCATCCGGCCAGCAGTGAAAAACCACGTCTCAGTTCCTTAGGTCGTCACTGGCAACACGCACTGGTTGTACAGTCTCGTTTTCAAGTTTTGAGGTATACCTGACGAGAAGATATGCTGTAATTTCCCGAACGCTGCCCAACCGAGTTGAATCCGATTGACCCCTCGGTCGAAGTTGGACTTACCTGGTCGTATTATTTGTCCTAGGTAAACATACTCGTCAACAACTTCGAGCTTAGTGCTCCCAACTGCCGGTATATTTCTTAGAAGAATTAAATTGTTTTTTACTTTTTAGTTCTTTTTGTTAACAAGTACTAACTTAAACTTTACTAAAATTTAAACTTAAACATTTTTTCCTTGTTCGTATTTTTAACTTTTTAGTATTTATTCTTTGTGTAGCAGTTTCTTTTTTAATCATGTTGTTGCCACGAGTATAGGACATAAAACGTTCCATCCCCCCAGAGGTCCATTGTAGGCGCATAAGGTCTTTAGTACAGCAGGTTTCGTACTGGTACTCTGAGGCGCAACGTTAGCAATATGCAATGTTTATACACCCTCATACCATTCAGCCATCGGCATGTGCTCACCTTGACATAGGGTCATCTATCTAATCAAATAGAATCCACATTCATAACAAATGGAACGAAAATATTTTCCCAAAATGATGGGGTTGCATATGGATATTATCTAGGACCATAGTACTCATCAAGACAAATCAAACGAACCCAAAATCGATGAAGTTATGTCATTTCATTACGGAGATCCTATGGCTACCTTTTAAATTCATCATCAGACCCTGGATACCATCTAAAGACAAACTACTCGTTAAGACAAATCAAACGAGTCCAAACTCGATGGGGTTGCGTCGTTTCATCACAGAGTTCCTATGGTCGCCTTCCAGCTCCATCAACAGATCAGCTCCATGTCAACATAATATTGCATTGTAACGTGACATTGATACGCATATAAAATTTGAGCTCCATCGGAAACCAGGAAGTGTGTCAAATTTAACTTGTAAAATTTGAGTACAATCAGACAACAGGACAAGTGAAAGAAATCTTGTAAGATATTCTTATTCTATTTTACCATTATTAGAACTTAATAGATTTAAGTAAGTGGAGACTTTCATATGTAATTTAAATAATTATTTCGAGCTTTTTTCATTACATAATATACAAGATCTGCCTTTATAATAAAAACCCGACTGCCCCAGAAGGAGACAATTTTTTTTTAGTGTATATATGTGTATGTTATGTATGTCTATTTTTTAGCTACGCTCTGTAGCCTAAACGGCTTGATGGATATTAAAATATGGCATGTGTTGGCTTTGTCTTGATTATGAAGGTGACAGGGTATAATATTTTTCACTCTTCAGTCAACATTTCACGCAGTTGTTTTTTATTTATTGTTTTAATCATCAGGTTTGTTTTATAAAAAATATTAAAAAATTGGTTCAATAAAACAATTTTTACCTTAATGTTGTTTATATTGACAAAAATTTACCCATCATTCACATGTTATATTCAACTTGAAGTGGTGGTGTAAAAATATCTGCTACGACAGAGGAATGAAACCAGGAGCGTCTTTGTAATAACAATTAAAAAATTAAATTGCGAACGACCTGTCAAGCTTGGCAATTATGGCAAATATTTCGCCATGCTCAGCAGTTAACTTTCTACTGCTTATTATATGCAAATTATATGAAAGACTGATTTCTTTATATCTCTGCATTCCAACATTTACGTTTTTGATGAGTGTCACAGCTACAACTATACCATTAATATAGCTACAGTATAGCTCTACAACGTAAAAAAAATTGGAATAGAATGGATATTAAATTGTTGCGTTACGTATGGAATATCAGAAGAGCACAAACAGTTACGCGTGAACACCTAATTGCAATATCTCTCTCGTCGCAGAACTACCAGCTTGGGCAAGAGTGAGAAGAGTAATGAGTCATCTACCGTAACGGTAAAGGCAGTTGAAAATAGCAAAACCACAAAATTTATTTCATAAAGTGTTGTGTTTGGTGGCTAAAGTATTCAGCATAACTATACATGAACCATTATAAATTATATCTGAAAAAAGAGAAATCGTCAACAACCTAATCAATTTATTACCTCCACAATAATGCCCGAGCATGTGTGGCAAAAATTACACGTACGAGTAACGAGGTATTAGATTTTATCTGCGAAATATTACAATATCTGACTCATCGAATCTCAAACAAACAGAATTTTATCTTTTCCGGCCTTTAAATACAAAGTGTTATTTGAATGACAAGAACTTTAAAACCCTTAAGGATATCAAAAAGAATTTGAACATATTCGTTCCGTCAAAAAGTGAGGATTTTATCGTCAGGGAATTTACATTTTGCCTTATCGATGTAGGGCGTGTACTAAGAAGGCAATTACATTATTACGAATAATTCAGTTTTTTTTTAAATAATAAAACTTGTAAAATAATGTTCACTTTTTCAAAAATTTAAGCAACAACAATATATTATATCTGCGGCAGAAAATTTTACTTGACTTTTGCTCATTTTGGTTTTAATGAAACGCTGCACGAAATTACACAAAGCAGCGTAGTTAGGGGAATAGTTTGTGATAATCTTGAAATTGATGTTTATTGTATGCAAATAAGGAAACTAGAGTTATTATTTTCGCCTTGACGTTTGTTATTATCTTTGCGGTATGAAAAAATAGGAGAATAGATAATTACCTAATAAACTGAATTGATTGTCGATTTATTTAGAGTTAAGATATACATAAAAGGAAAACATGTAAAGCTGATTTTTAGAGAATAGTTAAAATGAACTTTTGTTACACTGGTTCAGTGTAACAGTCTATTAAGTAATAGTCTAGTAATCAGTTTCGTATTAACAGTTTTCATTTAGAATTATAGCATACTACCGTTACCGTTACAACCTATTGCTGAACATAGGCCTATAACCTTAGGGTATTAGCCATAGTTGCCTCGTTTAGCAAGCGAGTTGGCAACCACTGTTTTTTATTTTTAGTCTCTTCCCCGTCGCCTCTTATGACACCTATGGCATGATATGAACCTGAATATTCTTACACCGCCACTAGACGGTAATTATAACACATTAAAAAATAACTTTTGAGGTGGTGGTACAGAATAAATAACAAATTTGACGACTTCCAGCCTCCCGAACAAACCGGTTTCCGAAAAGATTTTAGCACAATAGACCACATACATAACCTTCGGCAAATTGTACAGAAGTCCGAGGAATACAATTTGCAAAAATGTCTAGCGTATGTAGACTATGAGAAAGCCTTTGATTTCGTCGAAATTTGGGCGGTGCTGCAATCCCTTCAGCGATGCTAAGTTGACTGTCGGTATATTGAAGTGCTGAAGTGCTTGTACAGTAGAGCTACGATGGTTATCCGAGTACAGAACCAGAAAACGAAACCTATCCAATTGCAGTGAAGTGTAAGACAGGGTGACGTTATATTCCCGAAACTTTTCACCTCTGCATTGGAAGACGTTTTCAAGCTTCTGGACTGGAAAGGATACGGTATAAACTTCAATGGCGAGTACATCACTCATTTTCGATTTGCCGAAAATATAGTCCTTATGGCAGAGTCGCTGGAGGAGCTAAGCACTATGCTCAATGAACTCTATAGTGTTTCCCAACGGATAGGTCTTAAGACGGACATGGACAAAACAAAGATCATGTTTAATGTCCAAGTCACGCCTATGCCGGTAGTCGTTGGGAGCACTGAGCTCGAAATTGTTGACGAGTATGTTTGCCTGGGACCAACAGTCCGACTAGGTAAGTCCAACTTCGACCGAGAGGTCAATCGACGGATTCAAATCGGTTGGGCAGCGTTCGGAAAATTACGGCACATCTCGTCAGGTATACCTCAAAACTTAAAAACGAGACTGTACAACCAGTGCATGTTGCCAGTAATGACCTATGGAACTGAGACGTGGTCTTTCACTGCTGGCCGGATGAGGAAGCTCAAGGTCGCTCAGCGAGCTATGGAGAGGGCTATGCTCGGAGTTTCTCTGCGTGATAAACTTAAAAATGAAGATATCCGCAGTAGAACCAGTGTGACCGACATAGCCCAACGGATTAGTAAGCTTAAGTGGCAATAGTCTGGCCATATAGCTCGAAGAACCGAAAACCGATGGGGAAAAAAGGTTCTAGAGTGACGGCCTCGTACCGGCGGACGAAGTGTAGGGCATCCCCCCACTAGATGAAGTGACGACCTGGTAAGGTATGCAGGAAGTCGATGGATGCAGGTGGCTCAGCACCGTGCTTTGTGGCATTTTCTGGGAGAAGCCTATGTTCAGTAGTGGACTTGTGAAGGGTTGTAATGATGATGGTGATAATGATAGATCATAGATTACACTGTGTATAGACCAAATACCCATACCAACCGATATTTAAACGGTGAATCCCACCATCATCCTTCACAGTTAGCAACTCTGAGCAAATCTTTGTTACAGAGAGCACGAGGGATCTGTGACAGCAAACACCTGGCCACCGAGCTTCAGCACGTCAAGCAGGTTCTGCACGACAACAAGTTTTGGGTCCCGCGCCTAAAATTAATATAAAAAAATTATTAAACGTGAAAAAATCCGTAAAAGTAGTTTTATTCAACTTAAAAAGTGATATATCTGAATGCTTTTGTTTGCTCATTAAGCATCCATCAACGCATTAATTATAGAAGGAATGCCGTTTTGCCGTTATAATTTATCAAATAGATACGTAGGTAATATTCATACATATATTATTCTTAAATTACATTAAAAAAAAATTTAACTATTTTATCCTGCAATTAAATATACTTAACACTAAACAAAAACTATTTCAACGAGTATTTCAACAAGTATTTACAAAAAAATTATTTACATAAACAGAAAGGAAGTACGAGGAGTAGTCACTAGAAACGAAAGTTTTATATTGCAATAGCACAAAGTTCATACTAAGAGTTTGCAATAATGAAAGAAGCAGTTTTTATTTAATTCAGTCCAGCTTTATTAAAAATGTTCATTCATTCGTTACAGCCCATTAGAAGTTAAGTGCGATACATAGGCCTCTCTTCCATATATTGCCTAATGGGGGATTTTACTTGGCAGGCGGGTTTGCAACCGCAACTTTCTATTATTTGCAGTTGGTATTACAAAAATGTTGCTGCCCTTCTCCTGTTTTAGTTTTCTTTATCGCCTCTTTTGACACTTACGGAATTATATGGGGTAGTGGATTGTATTACGTCGCCAATACATAGCAAAAAATGCATCAACAGAATTTAAGAAAATTAGAATAATTTTTATTCACTTCATTTCTTCATTTTCTTAAACAAATTATAAATAAGTCTTAATGTTAGTGACGTGCTCAAACAATAGTTTGTTATTTTTCATTTCATTAAAATAAATAATTTTTGATAGATTTTTAAGAGTTATGAGTTTAACATTTTTATCAGATTTTTTATTCATAGTAGCTTGAGCAACACTTTGCTGTACATATATATTGATATAAACCTTCCCAAGGAATGCCATAAAGCATTGTACTAAGACACCTGCATCTATCGACTTCCTGCATATCTTACCATGTCTTCCCTCCATATAGTGGAGGGCTGCCCTGCATTTCGCTTACCGGTACGAGGTTGCCTCTCAAGAACCATTATTCCTAATATTTATCAGTTTTCTAAGCTATATGGCCAGCCCATTGCCATTTCACTTTAATAATCCGTTGGTATATGTAAGTTACTCTGGTTCTATTGCGGATATCCTTATTTCTAACTTTATCACGCAGAGAAACCCCTACTAGGTCATATTATGTAAGATCAACATGCTCACGTCAAACATTTACCCTTCCTTTGTGTAGAACCAATGCTGGCCAGAGAGCGCAATTGTAACGTTTAATGCAAGAATATAACGATCACTTTTGGGACATTGACATTTTTAATAATCGTGCCAACTCCTTTAGAAACAAAGTGATTAATAAGCGTATGATTCTTACGAATTAAAAAAAAAATCAAAAGTGAATCAAAATAATAGACATAAGACATTTATTCCAACACTTATGTCTTCTACACACATGACAAATTACAATTAAAAATAAAACAAGTAACTTATAAACAAACAAACAAACAAAAATTATAATAAATAAAAGTAGTGTGTTAATTATAAGCAAACGCACATTAAAATCAAAATAAAAAAAAATAAAAAAGTGTGCAATGATGAAGTGGTGGAAGGGACCATCTCAGCATATTATGCCGCGAGTTTGCAGCGCTGATTTTCAGCCGGCCCCGCTAATACAACTAATTTATTTTATTTTTATTTTGAATATTTTTAGTTTGAAATCAAACCAAAAATTTTAAGTTTTTTGTAGTTTGTTATGATTAGATTGTAATGTTTTTAAGTAGTTTGATAATGTTGACCTCTTGTGTACTTAAATTGTTAAAAATTTCTTTTTTTTTAGTTTAAATTAGAGTTTAAGTTAAGTAATTCCAACTAATATTATTTTATAATATTGCTTATGTACTAAGTCCTCCTTCACATCTCTCATTTTTGTAATTTATTCTATAAATTATTATTTCAGGCTGGTGGTGTTGGCTTCACTAAATTTAAATTTAAGGCTTAAGGTTAGTTATTAATCCTCCGTTTACTGCTTAATGGTGCTGTGTTTCGTATGGTGAGTGTAGACAACTGGAAACCTTTTTTACTGACATTCCATCTAGTTCACAGAGATAACAACGCATCTGTTTTTGATTCTTAATCATAGACAAATGTAGATGTCTATGGGCTACAGCATACCAATTACTATCAGGTGGACTGTGTGCTCGTTTGTCACCCTTATTCTATTAAAAAAATTACGTTTTGCTGAAACTCTATCAGATTTCTTTATATCCTTACTAACAGTAGCCAACCACTCGGAAGCCGAAAAAAAAACCATTACAAGTTAAATTACTAGAAGTAGTTTTTAAATCATCTATCACTACACTTTTAAATATCTCTAAATAACCTTACATCCAACTAAATTGGAATTATTTTTCAATACGGTATATTTAATAAAAGCTTGATAAATTATTTCTTGATAAATGATGCCTATCGACGTCCCAAAATGAACAAAGGAAAAATCACGTTTAGTAGTTCGTTATTTTTTCGGCTCTTTTATTAATTCATTTTGACATATGAACGATATAACTTCGTACTCCACCTCCAAACCACTATACTAGGAAAGAGACTTCACCGTTGACAATCCGATACGTGTTTCGCCCCAAGCCAAGAGGACAAGAGTCATCGTCAGGAAAAATAGACTCAGCGATCGCTGAATGCTATGCGGATACTCTTCAAATTAGATAAAACACATCATTTTTATTTAATGTGCGGAGCTTAGTTTGTTAATTTTTTCAAATATCTTTGATATAATAGATTCTTTCGATTAAATGTGAAGTTCATCAACAAGCTTAAAAGACCAACGTTATCCAAAGGATATAGAGGACTTCTTTGTCTTCGAAAACATAACTTGACTAAGTTATTTTTGATTTTTGGACTGTTAAGCAACGTGTAATTAATTGTTACATAATTATTAATTAAGGATTGCTTTCGGGCTAAATACATTTTTCATTCTACTCACACATTATAGACGGTTGACCTTAGATTTAAGGTCTGAACTAAATAAGCTTGCGACGATTATTTCCATAATGAATTATATGATTGACTAACTGCTAAAGGTAGGTATGCATTCACACTTTTTTATTATACCGGATACATAATTGAACTGATAGTTCACCTGACAGTAAGTAGTTACTCTATCCTATCATCATGTACATGCTATTTAAATAAAGTACAAGACTACACCTGCGTTTTCACTCCTGACGACTAAGACGCAATGTCTCCCAGTCTATATATATTTTTTTAAAGAAGAGGGGGCAAACGAGCATGCGGCTCACCTGATGGTAAGTGACTACCGCCGCACATGAACAACCGCAACACCAGGGGAATTACAGAAATGTTGCCGGCTTTTAGAAAGGTGTAAGCTCTTTTCTTTAAGGTCCCTAAGTCGTATCGGTCCGGAAAAATTGCCGGTGGTAAACAATTCCACAGAGAAGTTGTACGAGGAAGAAAGCTCCTAGTAAAATGTACAGTCGTAGATTGCCAAGCATCCTGATAGTGAGGACCGTATCGTGAATTTTGACGCGATGTGCGTTCGTGAAGCAGAGAGCCTGAGAGCAATCCCCGTGGTAAATTCGAGAACAGTATTCCATGTGCACCCCGTGTAGTAGCGGGTACCTTGTGTAGTGGCGAGTAAGAATACTCACTACCCCATATCTTCCCGTGGGTGTCCTAAAAGGCGACAGAGGGAAACTGAGGCAGAGGATGGACAGCAGCATCTTTCTGATAACAGCACAGCAACAATAAAAAAACTGCGGTTGCCAACCCGTTCGCCAAGCGTGGCAACTATGGCAATATACCCCCTATGAAAGTAACGAAGAGATGGCCCCCAGTCCCCGGCGGCCCCGCTATTCCTGGCTACGGTGGCGACCACGGTAACGGCGGGGCAGGGGGTGCTAAGAATCTCCGGTGGAGGTTCGGTTGCCACTTACGACGACTCGACCTGGCAACATATAACGCACGTACCCTGAGGACTGACGAGAAGATCTTGGAGCTGGAAGAAGAGATAGACAAGTTGCGCTGGAATGTCATAGGATTATCTGGAGTCAGAAGAGAGGCGGAGGACACGGTAATCCTCGAATCTGGCAATTTGTTCTATCACCGGGAGGGCAACCATCTGTCCCAAGGAGGTGTCGGATTTATCGTCCACAAGTCTCTCGCTAACAACGTTGTAAAGATTGGGAGTGCGTCGACGAGGGTTGCGTACCTTATACTCAGAATCACTAAACGGTATTCGCTGAAGGTCATACAGGTTTACGCACCCACCTCCGCACACCCCAATGAGGCGGTGGAGGAAATGTATAAGGATATCTCTAGAGCCATGCATTGTTCCAAAACCCACTATACGGTGTTAATAGGAGACTTCAACGAAAAACTAGACACAAGAGAGAACGGTGAGCTGAAAGTAGGGAAATTTGGAATAGGGCAACGGAACCCAAGGGACCAGCAGCTGGCCGACTTCATGTAGAAAGAGGGACTCTTAAGATGAACTCTTTCTTCTAGAAGCGGCCCCACAGGAAGTGGACCTGGTCGAGCTCTGACGGTTCGACAAAAAATGAATTTGATTTCATTATGACGACCAGAGGGCATCTGTTCAGTGATGTCTCAGTGATCGCGAGGGTGAAAACCGGCAGCGATCACCGAATGGTGAGAAGCACACTAAACCTAAATGTTAAGTGGGAGAGGCCACGACTAATGAAGTCAATGCTCCGTCCCCCTCGTGCTCTAATCCAAAGTCCCGAAACCTTTCAGCTCGAGCTAAAAAAACGCCTAGAAGATTGCAATGCAGTGGATGATATGAATGACAAGCTCGTGGAAACTGTCCATGCGGTCGGAGCTAAGTTTTGTAAGACCCGCCGAAGAAGAACACAAAAACTCACCCATCACACTCTTAATCTCATGGCTGTTAGACGGGATATGAAGCTGCAGTCTACAGTAGATTTGACAGCATACAGGCAACTGAACAGACAGATCTCCAAATGCAGGCGGCGGGACTTAGGCAACTTTAACACTGCTCGTATTAAAGAAGCGATCGAGCGGAACCAAGGCTCCAAAGTCTTTGCACGAGATCTGTGTGCCAGAAAGAGCCAACTGTCAAAGCTGAAGACCGATTGTGGCAGCATCCTTTCCAGGACACCTGAGATTTTGAGTGAGATTGAGAGGTTCTATAGACAGCTGTAAACATCATCGTTGGAGCCACACGTGAGTGTGAGTAACGATCCAAGTGCAAGTCTTATTCAACACTATTCCGATGATATCCCGGACGTCAGTCTGAGCGAGATTAGAATGGCCCTCCAGCACCTTCAAAACAGCAAGGCCACAGGCGGTGATGGAATTACAGCGGAGCTTCTGAAAGCGGGTGGAAAACTGGTACTTGAAGTCCTACAGAAGCTCTTGAATTCCGTCCTCCATGGTGGCACTACACAGGAGGCGTGGAGCAGAAGTGCGGTGGTCTAATTTTTCAAGAAAGGTGACAACGCTTTCTTGAAGAACTACAGACCGATTTCCCTTCTGAGCCGCGTCTACGTGCTGTTTTCGAGAGTCATTACGAATCTTCTCGCGCGCAGACTTGACGACTTCCAGCCTCCCGAACAAGCTGGTTCCCGAAAAGGTTTTAGCACCATAGACCACATACATACCCTTCGGCAAATTATACAGAAGTCCGAGGAGTACTATTTGCCACTATGTCTGGCGTATGTGGACTATGAGAAAACCTTTGATTCCGTCGAAATTTGGGCGGTGCTGCAGTCCATTCAGCGATGCCAAGTTGACTATCGGTATTTCGAAGTGCTGAAATGCTTGTACAGTAGAGCTACGATGGCTGCCTGAGTACAGAACCAGAGTACGAAACCTATCCAATTGCAGAGAGGTGTAAGACAGGGTGATATTATATACCCGAAACTCCACCGCTGCATTAAAAGACGTTTTCAAGCTTCTGGACTGGAAAGGATACGGTATTAACATAAGTGGCGAGTACATCACTCACCTTCGATACCATCGATATAGCCCTTATGGCAGAATCGCTGGAGGACCTAAGCACTATGCTCATTGAACTCAATAGTGTTTCCCAACAGATAGGTCTTAAGATGAACATGGACACAACAAAGATCATGTTTAATGTCCACGCCACACCTATGCCGGTAGATATTGAGGACACTAAGCTCGAAGTTGTTGACGAGTATTCTTACCAGGGACAAATAGTCCGACTAAGTAAGTCCAACTTCGATCGAGAGGTCAATCGGCGGATTCAACTCGGTTGGGCAGCGTTCGGGAAATTACGGCACATCTTCTCGACAGGTATACCTCAAAACTTGAAAAGAAGACTTTACAACCAGTGCGTGGTGCCAGTGATGACCTATGGTACTGAGACGTGGCCCTTCACTGCTGGCGGGATGAGGGAGCTCAAGGTCGCACAGCGCGCTATGGAGAGGGCTATGCTCGGAGTTTCTCTGTGTGATAAACTTAGAAATGAGGATATCCGCAGAAGAACCAGAGTGACCGACATAGCCCAACGGATTAGTAAGCTGAAGTGGCAATGGGCCGGCCATATAGCTCGAAGAACCGACAACCGTTTGGGGGAAAAGGTTCTCGAGTGGCGGCCTCGTACCGGCGGATGAAATGTGGGGCGTCTTCCCACTAAATGGAGTAACGACCTGGTAAGATACGAGGGCGGCACTGAAAATTTCGGGAATGAAGGAAGTGACACAACATTACTATTTAAAAATGTATTTATTGCTTTTCGAAGTATTCTCCGCGAAATTTGACACATTTTTCCATACGATGGAACCAATCAGTTGGGGTCTCCAAAATTGCCGTTTTGTTGGCGTCCACAGTTTCTTCAGGTGATGAAAATCTCTGTCCACGCAATTTATTCTTTATTTTAGGGAAAGTATAGAAATCATTAGGGCTTAGGTCGGGGCTGTACGGCGGATGTTCTAATAATTGTTTTTAATAATGTTTTCTTGCTCTTAAACTCTTTTGTTCTATGTGCGGTGTGAGAACTCGCATTGTCGTGATGGAGGATGATGCGGCGGTTGCAGTTCTCTTTACGGTGTTTAGAAACGACCTGTGGCAAACAAATGCATTTTAACAGTGGTAGAGCCACGCGGCAGCTTTTGCTGTCGCACGGATGGGCCGGCTCGAACCGGGGTGGTACCACGACCTCACAGAAAACCAGCGTGAAGTAGAGGTTTACCTCTGCGTTTCGCTTGGTGAGTGCAGGTGGCCGGAGGCCCTTTTTACTGGAAATGAGGCATTCCATCTTAGTCCTCACGGGTGACAACGCATCTACATTTTGATTTGTAGTAGAGGATAGATGTAGATGTCTATGGGTCGCAGCAACCACTTACCATCAGGTGGACTGTGTGCTCGTTTGTCACCCTTATCCTATAAAAAAAAAAAAAAAAAAAATGCTAGAATACCATTCTGCATTAACCGTGCTTTGTCCCTCAAGAAGAACAGTCGTAACATTTTTTTGCAACACTCCGTGAACGAACAATTTTTGTTGGCTTCAACTCATTTTCGAACACCCAAACTCGTGACTGGTTTTTTGTTTCGGGTTCGTACGCATATATCCAGGATTCTTCACCTGACATGATGTTGTATACAGCATTTGAGGATCCTGCGTGGAATCTTTCGAGAGTTCTGACACACCAAGTAACGCGAGCCGCTTTTTGCTCTTCACAGAGCGAATGCGGTATTCATCGGTAAAACAACTTTTTTACACTTAATTTTTCATGCAAAATTATTTGTATTTAACTCATGCCAATGCCTAAAGTTGATTGAATTTCGCGGTATGTCACATGTCGATCTTCCTCAATCAGCTAACGCACAGCATCAACGTTTTCTTGGGTGACTGCAGTTTTTGGACGACCTTGACGGAGATCTTCACTGAGCTTGACACGTACATGTTGAAATTCAGCAAACCAGCGATAAATTGTGGTTTTGAATGTGGCTTCATGACCAAATGCAGAAATCATCCGGTCAACACACCGTTTTTGTGTTAAGCTACTTCGAAAGTCATAATAAATCATCGCTCTTGAATTTTCTCGAGTCAATTACATTTTCGAATAAACAAGTTTGACAAAACCTTGTGACAAGACCGAGAATCTTTTTTAAATAAATATATGGTATTCGTTTTTAAAACCAAAGAGTTTTTATTTAAAAATATTTTAATATGACAGGAACAGTGGAAATATTCCATTCCCGATACTTTTAGTACAGCCCTCGTATGCAGGAAGTCGATAGTTGCAGGTGGTTCAGGACCGTGCTTTGTGGCATTTTCTGGGGGAGGCCTATGTTCAGCAGTGGACTTGTGAAGGGCTGTAATGATGATTATGATAAGGATGATTCCATGTGCGGCCGAACTTGCGCTTTGTAAAGTTGCAAGCGAGGTGCAAGCATGAAATACTATCTCGCTCTGCTGAGCACGTCAAGTTTTAAAAGCCAATTTGGCCTTCCCTTCCAAGTGACCACAATAGTGCACACTATTCGATATGTCGACGCCGAGGAATCCGATGCTAGCTGAGGCAGCAAGGGGAGTGCCTTGAAACTGAGGAGATACGACAAAGGGGTTCTTTTTAGCAGTAAACTCGCAAACATGTGTCTTCTGGGGATTGAACTGGACTAGATTTAGTTGGCCCAAATCCGAGACTGTTAAGCAAAGACTCGACTTCAGACACAAGTTTGTCCCGGTACACAGCGACATTTTCCCGAGAAATATTGGCACGGCCGGTATATAAGTCATCACCAGTGCTGTCGTCTGCATAGCAATGAATGCTGCCAGGTAGCAACATTTCATTGATATGCAGGAGAAACAGTGTTGGTGATAGCACGCAGCCTTGTGGAACACCAGCGTTAATAGGCTTGAAATCAGAGCATGCACTGTCTACTACGACCTTGATGCTCCGATCAGCAAGGAAACTGGTGATCCATTTGCACAATTTCTCGGAAAGCCCATAGGAAGGAAGCTTCGAAAGAAGCGCTTTGTTCCAGACCCGATCGAAGGCCTTTGCTATGTCCAAACTAACGGCCAATGCCTCCCCCTTGGACTCTACTGCCTCCGCCCATCTATGAGTCAGGTAGACAAGAAGATCACCAGTTGATCGACCCCGACGTAAAACGTACTGGCGGTCACTAATCAGCTGGTGATCCTCCAGGTACCTCATGAGCTGGCAGTTTATAATAGCCTAACAAAAATTCATTGTTGAATAAAGGGATAGATTGCTTGATACTTAGAAGGATATTTACCACAGTTACCAACGCTCGTGAGATAGGTAAGTAACTGCAGTCTTTTTTATTATTTTGGGTAATTGTCAGCAAGATGCTGCTACCCATTTCCTGTTTCATCCCCCACTTCTGCCTCTAAGGACACCAACGGGATAATATTAATGAATGATTTATTCTTCACTCATAATAAAATATGCAAAAATTAAAACAACAAATAAAACAAATATACAAACACATTGGGTTGCAGTACCGAAAAGCACGATGGTGTAGCAGTATTGGGACCTATTTGTCAGAGGGTACAGTATATTTCTGTTACAATATTAAATGAGTAAAATAACAATATTAATTTAAACATCTTAAAACCTTAAATATTGTTTAAAATAATCCTTTGAAGTAAAAATTGAATCAGTTCACATTAATTGTGTAAAACAATAATAATATATAATAAATAATATACTGACATGATAATATGCAAGTCATATATCTATCATTGGGATAGAATATTGTCTTAAAATGTTCATACTAATAAAAAATACTACATCATGCAATATTTATTATAGCCTTTTAAATTCAAATATACGCACAGTTACCATTCATATTTAATAGAGGTGGCAACAGAACTGTAAGCGTGAACATAAGTAGGTGTCAAGGAATCGGTTGAAGTACTACAACATCGTCTTAATTTCTCCTACAAAAAAGATAATTTGCTTCAAGCATCATTAGTCACGTTTCTTGATCAGACTTCTGAAAATGACATAACCGAGGAGAGACAACACAGTACCTTAGTCAAGGATCAATCGTTTTTGTTATCAAGCTACTATTAGTTATTATAGATACGAACGTATTAAGATTTTTATCGTTATTTGATATGTATATGAAATATAATAAATAAGTATTATTTTAATCTTCATTAGAATACAATAACATTACTTAGTAAATTTTAAATCTACTGACTGTAATTTTTGAATATTTGTTCCTAAATAAATTTCTTTTTGATTATATAATTTAGTCGTTACCGGGTAAAATTCAGACATTTTTATTTATTTAACAATGCATACCATGTGTTTACTCATATAATAGTTCAAGATCCGTCTCGGTAGGCACCAATCATTTCTGTCACCTTAGTCCTCAAAGGTGATTACGCATCTACAGTCTTCTTTGTTTAAGTTGGTATCAGGTTAGGCCGGCAACGCATCTGCAATTCCCTCCCTGGTGATGCAGTTGTTCATGGGTGGCGGTACCTAGTCACTTAGCATTAGGTGGACTGTGAGTTCGTTTGTCACTCTATTTGTAAAAATGTAGCATCATGCGTAACAATAATATCCAGAATTCAAATTAAGAATAGAAAAATATTTTTATATTTTTTTAATTTTTTTAAAATATTACGGCACTTCCACACGGCGACCCTAGTGATTCCCATTATCAGTCTGTTAAATTGTATTGTAGTGATTTCGGCTGGATGATTACACCATATTCTCCCACAATACTATCAAATGAATAAAATTTGTTACTGTTAACTAAAAGCAAAAAGATTTAATATTTAATATTAAATCTTTGTGTTTTTAGTTATATTTTAGGCCATAGCTACATTTATAAATTTCTCGCTGTAATTCCACCTCACTAAGTCCCATTGCTGTGAAGCCCTTTCCTCTTTTCTGAAAGGGTTATGGAGCAAATACTGCACCGCTTTGCTCCAGTGCGTATTAGCGGATTTCACATGGTTTCCTCACAATGTTTTCCTTCACCGACCAGCGTTTTGTTGCACACCATTCGTGCCAGAGTGGATCGAACTGGAGATACTTATTTACTTGATATTTTTACATTTATAACGTTAACTTCATATTTATAACGTTGAAGCTCTATTAGTTGTTCAATCACTTTTCTCCCTTTATTTGAAATTATATTATATTATATGTTTATTAATACACTGATATATATCTCTCTTTAAGGTAAGTAGTAAGGGCATATAGGCTGCAGTAGCAACTTATGATCAGGTGGATTTTAAGATTTTTTGTCACTACAGTTTATAAACAAAAATTACATCCTGACTGATCTAATCGTAATATTGCAGGCCTTAAGCGAATTGAGTATTTGATTATGAAAAGGAAAATGTTTTCTGCGTTACTTTTGGTTTATAACGGATCAAATTAAGTGTAAACCGTGCTTTTTTAAACCAATTCAAATATTCCACAACAACCAGCTCAATTGGAAAACTCTTGAATCGTAATAATTCTGCTTACCGACACGGTACTTTCAGTTTACGTTCATACCCACATATTTATTGGCGTTATATGGACTATTTGTATATATCACTTAATTAACAACAGTGATGCACAGACTTATTAAAACTGGGGGCCACTCGGGCAAATTATGAACTGATGGCGGGCCGCCAGAAGTATAGGTAATTAAAGACAATAAAGAATTGATAATAATGTATTAAAATTGAAAAATAGTTTATTAATTTGAAGCGTGGCACTGCATAGTGCTTACAATCTTTTTTTATATTTGGCTCAAATTTACTTGTAGCAACACGTAAAACTGCTTCCAAACTTTCATTTGCAAGGCGGTTTCGATTTTTTGTTTTATTATTGTTTAGTATTAAAAAGGTTAGTTCACATATATAGGTAGAACCAAATAAGCTGGCACATTTCAGAGCGTTTATGCGCAACTCTTTGTACGTATTTTTATCAATGCAGCGGTAAGTTCAGCAAGTCTCCTTCGTTGAATTTGTTGCGTAAATCTTGGTCGTTTTGAATGTCGATAATTTCTAACTACATTGACTCTGGCGCATTTTCAACTGAAATCGTGAAAGGATTGCTGAATATGTCCAACAGAGGTTTCACTTTTTTAAACTCGGAAAATCTGTTTTGAAAAAATTGAATCAAAATATCTAGCTTTTCTACATAACTGAAATTAATTGCAGTTTTGTTGAATTTTTCAGCCATTTCCTTATAATTCGGAAAAATGATTGTAATTTCCAGAATTCAATTGCGATCTAAAAAGTGTCAGCTTGCATCGAAAGGATGATACATGAGCGTAGAGCTGGGATATCAGTTGATTTTTGCCTTTTGTATTATCAACTAAAAAAGCCAAATCACACAGCCTATCAGGATTTATAAGTTCCGGGACATCCCTTTGCTTTTCCGCCAGAAATATTCCAATTTCTTCTATTAAATTTAGAAATCGTTCCAGTGTCAATCCACCACTTAGCCACCTTACTTCTGTATAATACAGTAAATCTCCATATTCGCTTTCGATGTCATCAAGGAATTGTTTGAATTGCCTGTGATTAATACCTCGTGATTTTATGAAATTTACAGTCAAAACTACCACTTTCATGACATTTTGAAATTCATTTTTTTTACAACAGAGGGCTTCTTGGTGTATAATGCAGTGAAACTGCATGAGATCTTCAGCGTTTATGTTTTTTTCTTGCAGATGCTTTTTCAGCAAAGTAACTAGCCCAGAATTGACACCAATCATCGAAGGAGCACCGCCAGTCGAAACTCCCGATAATTTTGATAAGTCCAAATCAGTTTTTGAACACTCATCCAAAAGTACATTGAGTATATCAACTCCTCTGGTTTGAACTTTCAATGAACACATTCCTAATAACTCTTCTAAGACGTATGAATATCAGAAGTTGAGCTGTGGAACTAATATCAGTGGGTTCGTCGAGTGCTAATGAAAAAAAAATCAATGATCTAAGTTTTTTCATTTAATTGTTCCGCAATATTACCTGACAAAGAAATAATTCGTCTTTGGATAGTCATACGATTCAGTTGAATTTTCTCAAACTTTTTTGCTGCTTCTGGACACATTTTCTAAGCGGCAATTTCTACGCATCCTTTTACAAAATCCCCATCATTGAAGGGGCGACTTTGCTTTGCTATCATTCGAGAAATTTTATAACTAACTTCTGTAGCTATTTCTGAATCTTGAATGGGTTTTGTAAACATAGCTTGCTGACCAATAAGTTCCCGTTTTAAGGACATTATTTTTTGCTTTCTTAATTCGGCTGTAAACTTGGTAAAAGTAGGATTTTGCGTTTCATAGTGCCTTTTTACATTATATTCTTCTGCAATCGCAACAGAATTCTTGCAAATTAAACAAACGACTTTGTTATGCGACCATAGAAAAAAGTATTTCTCAGTCCAAATTTCTTGAAACTGCCGATTTTCATCTTTAAACTTACGTTTTTTACTAGGTCCTGGCTTGTCCTTTTTGCGATCTAATCCTGGCTAGGATTAACACAGCACCTAAAAACAATTACAGTACCTACTTAAATTACCCATCCTTTTTTAAATTACCAAAAACCATTGATTAAATAGGTAGGGAAACACTTATTAATAACAGAGTTTTACTTACGATTCCACAACACAATTATACACGGCACTTGACGGGAAAGGACAATGTCCAAAATCGCCCTGTGTAATAAAATCATCGGACATACACGATAATTAATTTTCTATTTTATTATGTTAGTTGTAAATACTTTTATAACACGGACTAGCTGCGTGCAAAAATAAATATTAAAAAGTATTATACTCGACTAATAACATTAATCGCCGCCATCTTTTCCAAACATCATGCAGTGTCGAAAAATGATTAGGGATGCCCAATCAATCGTAATCGATTTTTGAATTTTTAATGAGCTGTTGTAAATTTTTTAATCTGAATTACATTTTGAATTTATTTCGAATAAAGTTGCAAAAAAAGCTACAATAAAAATATTAAATTACTATCTCCTTATATTCTTTTATATTATTCCCTAAAAGTATAATTTAAAAAAACCTACTATACCTATTGAATGAGGTCATACTCGATTTTGAATTGGTAGTTGGAATAATGCTGAAGAAAAATATTCGTAAAGATAGTTATTCAGGATTTTCTAATAATCTAAAAAATAATAATATAAAAAAAATACTTCTCGTTACTGCATTAATTATAAATGTGTTCTTTAAAAAGAGCAATATTGCAGACTAGATACAGATATTATTAATATTGTTACAAGTATGGAAGAAGTAGAGACGCACGTATTATTATAAGTAAAGTAGGATATTGTCCTACTTGTTATGGTATTAATATTATCGTATGACAAAAGATGAAGTATATAATACTGTTTGTAACGTATGGCTAAAATAAATCTTAGGAAATATTCATAAATCGTATCGTATTTGACGCTCCTATATTTCATGTCACTAAATGGTCACTTGTAGCTTGTCAGTCTCTCATAAAAAAATACGATTTCTAAAATCGATTCGAATCGAACATACTAGAATCGATTCTCGATTAAATCAAGCATTAACAGATCTATTTTTGATCAATTGCGGCATTTTCAAACATGCCTAATATAGACACAGAACATTATTGACGATAATTTACCATAAATACAAGTAACTGTATAGAAACATCATTAAATTAATAAACATAACATCACGCCTGTATTTCCCAGAAAGAGTAGGTAGAGGTGTGTAGTACTGTTATGTTATACGTCCCATGTAATAGGTTCTGCGCGTATTGCCAAACATCGGACACACCCAATCCAGACTCCGTGCTACTACTGGGAACTTCAAGCTATTAAAACCTAATAATAATTTGCCCGACGTTGGAATCGAACCCAGAATAGAACAGTTTTTCTGTCTTACACAAGGAACAGATGTTCCAACTATGCAAAAGTATTTCTTGAATCGTTTGAAATATAGCTAGTTCTTGAATAAGTCCGATTCGAGAGGTTTTTGTTTCGACATTGGACAAGGATTCTTCAGATCTATATCGATTTGGTAAACCGATTATTTTACTATAAACAATCGATTAAATAATTTTAAATTGACATACCTACTTTCTACTGCCATCTTTCATTCTGTCAAAATTACATTGGTTGGCGTCGTTTGCAATTGTAATTGTATCCGTGTTGTGGTGACTTTCAGGACTAAATATTGAACATTACAACTTGGCTATTTAACGGACTCAGATTGCTTTCAAGAACAACTTACCTTGCTGTGGTTTTTGGAACTGTGTACCGCTCAAACAATAACCTAGCATTCATAAACGGACTTACGCATACGCAATGGAAAGTGTATTTTGTGTAAATTGCGGCTCTGCTGGTGGTACAATATTGTTGAAAGATGAACAGAGAAACAATCGTGCAATATTGCTGTAATTGCATCATTGTACGCAGAACCATCGGTTGCTGCGCCCATGTTATGACCATTATTTGGTAGTTGAGCTTTACGAGACATCAAAAAAATATCGACATCCCTGCACAGTTTTTAGACAATATTCTAATTTCCAATTTAGAAGATGAATAATAAATATGAAGTTAATCTGTGTTTTATTTCTAATTCAAACATAATAAGTTAATGTAGGTATAAAAACAACTTATACTACCAATTAGCTACTAACTCGGTAAGGCTGGTTTCATAGTCACGCGTTTGAACAGCGCCGTCCAAACGCACAAGCTTGCAAATGCACTAGATGACTAGATAGTAGTCGATAATATTCACGCTGTTCACACGCGCGCTTTTGAAACTTGGTTGAATACGTGGTTGATACGCTTGCTTTTCGACAGCATGTCTAGCGGCGTGACTGGCAGCTTCAATCCTTATACATTTAGGTACTAGGTATCTTACCTTACCGTATATGCTAATGACAACATCTAAATGCTAACAGCCATTATAAACACATTTTTTTAGCATTAATACACACAAATATTATCTCTCATTTCAAAACCAAAACACAGAAAGCAGGTTTTTTAACTAGATGCTATGCATTTATACGTTGCACTTACATACACTTAGGCTTTAGAATAAAAATTGCATACTTAATTATGTAGATAGGTACTAAAAATATCTAAATGTTTTAGGACATCTTATTTCAGTTTGTTAAAATCACTCAGATCTATGAAAAACCGTAACATTCGTGGTTCGGTTATAACCTCAAAATCTGATACTTTTTTTGAAATATATCTATTATGCAGCTAGTCCGCAATAAAAATAAGATCAAATAGTAATTTACTAATGATCAACAATAAAATACATAATTTTCCGATGCTCTTGGTTCCAGGGCGAACAATGTATGGGCGCAGAGAAATGTCCTTTACATTGAATGTGGATCAAAATATATGACACCGGCTAGTCGAGTTAAAATCTACACTAGAACTATTGACACTTCACTCAAATTAAAACCGAACTGTCGGTCGCTGCGGTTAGCGTGGCTTTTATACCGCGCGTATAGAGTCGAAAACTGTCTGAAGAAATCACGAAACCGACTCTGGAAGCTTCGTGTATCTACCTACGCGAGCAATCGGGAATTCGAGACTATTGCTATCTCGCTTGCTCTAACAATATAATCCGTGGATAAGCCGCCACCGCGCCGCCGTCGTCGCCGTGCCGCCGGCCGCGGCGGTTCCTCAAGAAAACGAATTTAACCGACATCAGCACGAACATTACCGATCGCTGTTACCGACGCATGCACGACGCACCGATAGGCGCACTTAAGAACGCGCGCGCGAGATTTAAATTACTTTTCGAACATATTTTTTTTTTGGTTTTATTCTGGAATATAATTCAATAATTTTCGAATGTACGAGAGTATTACTTTTGCTGTCGGTGGGCCACCAGTATTTGAACGGCGGGCCGCATGCGGCTCGCGGGCCGCGGTCTGTGCATCTACGATTAACAACTATTATTATGCATTTTCACTATAATTATACACACAAGTCCACTGCTGAAAATAAAATTTCTCCAAGGAGTGCCACAAAACACTGTCCTGAGCCAGCTGCATACATCGAATTTCTGCATACTTGCTAAGTAAACACGCCAGCTAGTAGTAGGGCCATCTTATGCCCCGTTTACAAGTACGGGGCTGCTACTCTACAATCATTCTTTCTAACGATTTTCGGAACTATATGGTCGGCACATAGCCACTTCAGCTAACTGGTCAAATTCATTGTATCATACATTTATAACAGTTTATCAAAAAGCGACAGCTGAACTTAGATCTCCTTAATAGATTAGTAATAGAGGGTATATTTTCCATATTTGCCACGCTTTACATGAGAGTTTGTAACCGTTATCAATAAGATACTACTGCCCATCTCAAGTTTCATTTCTCTCTGTCGCATCTTATGACACCCACGGGATGATATACGGCCACTCTATACGCAAATTAAAAGTCTCAAGTTAAAGCCTTTACACGCCGCACTCCAGGGCACAGATCTCTTATTATATCTGAGGGGATAGGCAATTCGGTTAAACGATTAAACGTATGGTATACGAGGTAATTAAATGTTTATCAATGATGAAATTGTGATGTGGTGTAGTTTTTTTAATATAATAAGAGCGATACATAATAACGAGCATACAGTCCACTTCATGATAAGTGGATGCTATGGCCCACAAACATTTACATCTATTATCAATTAACATCGATCACTAATAAAAAACTATTAGTGATCGATGTCAATTAAGAATCAAAATGCAGATGCGTTGTTACCCCTGATTACTAAGATAGCACACCTTGTTTTTAGTAAAAAAGGGTCACAGGTTCTCTTCACTCACCATACGGAATACAGCAGCATTGAGCTGCTATTTTACGCTGATATTCTGTGAGAACGTGGTCCTATCTCAGTCATGCCGACCTATCTGTCGGGCTACAACCATAATATAGCTAGCAGCATGGCTATACCACGTATACTATTAAAATATTTATCAAAATCGAGTAGAAGACACTAATATCTCTTTAAGAATAATTCTGCCCTGACTAATATTATATTACCAATAAAATTAACTTACAAATATAATAATTCTTCTAAAAGATAAAATATGATTAAAAGTTTTATACAAGCGTCTGCTACAAAACATTATTGCTATTGTGATAGTAAATAAAAAGTTTTAATGTTCAGTGTTTGGGTAATAAATAAAACATTACGAATATGTTCCAAATAAATGGGGAAGACATATTGAATAAATCCAATAAGAAAATCTTTGCTCGTTTAGATAAAGTTAGACATTTGGATGTAAAGAGATATTAAAAGATTTATGTAAGTATAAAATAACCATCAAATTACACAGTGAGCGATAATATACGGTTCCCGCCGCCAATAATGAAATTGATAATTTTAGGTGATGGCTTAACATATTCGCCACGACATAATCATTAAAAAAGAAAGAAATTCGCATTTTTGAGAAAGAAAAATATTTCAAAGAAGAGTTAACTCCACCGACACACATTAGGACATCTTGGCACTTTTTCAATTAGAAGAGGCTTCTGCCCATGAGTGGGAAGTATTTAGACTCTCCATTATTTATTTAATTTTTAACTAAATTATCATCATCATTACAACCCTGCTGCTCTTAAGCTTCTCGCAAGACTGGCGCAAATCATCATCAACTTAATTACACGATTTGTTCATTATTAGAACTCCGTAACAAAATTACCTAAACGAAAATTGCTCTATCGTCTATCTGTTAGAGACGCTAATGAGGTATACGAGTACATTTAATACACAGGTTAGATTGATAATTCGAATTTCGTACTTAACGGGATTATAGATGACGTAAAAAATGTGTTTGATTTTTAACATGATATGGAGTGTTAACGAAGAGCTTTTTTAAAACAATTTTACAAAAATGCATAACCCATATTTTTTTTATTTAATATACCCGTAAAATAAAATATAATAATTAAAAACACCGTGAAATGACAGTTTAAGAATATTTACTACTACATATCATCCCTCGGGTGTCGTCAGAGGCGAAAAAGGAGAATGATGGAAGTATTGGACAGCATCTTTTTCCTGATATCATATTTCTTCATGATGTATGCGAGTCCTATGTTCAGCAACAGACTGTTAATAGGCAGTAACGATGATGAAAATATCCATATTAGATTAATTCAACGCAATCGGCACGCTTAGCAGGTAGATTGGCTATTGTATTACCTGATCCTTCGCGGAGAGAGAGAGAAAGAGAGAGAGAGAGAGCCTTCTTACTAGTAACGATGCACCCATTTTAGTCCTCAGTATTGACAACGCATCTGCATTTTGATTCTTATATTATGATGACAGATGAAGTAGCCTGGTCTATAGTAACCATTCAAAATCAGATGGACTGTATGCTCGATTGTCTCAACTACTTCTAGAAAAAGTTAAGCCTAAATTTTAAGTATTTTAGGATTGGAACTATCACTAAGTTTTTTTTAATAGTATAAGTTTAACCAACGAGCACACAGTTCACCAGATGGTAAGTGTATATCAAGTCTATCTTCGGTTAAGAATCAATCATCACGATATGAAACACAGCAGCATTAAGCTGCCATGTTACGAGTACTCTAGTAATCTGTTAGCGTATGGTCCTTTGATCCGCATGGCTCTACCACGTAGAGAGCTTTCTATTATTTGTTATGTTACGTGAATAACTATGAATAAATGTAAAGAGTAAAATGTAAATAATAATAATACATTTTGATTTCAGGACAATTTACCTTTCTTATGGATACATCGGAAACGGAAGACACGTGAGATATAAAAAATAGTAGGTGTTTCTAGACATATATTATTTATTAACAGTGGTAGAGCCACGCGGCAGTTTTTGCGGTCGCACGGATGGGCCGGCTCGAACCGGGGTGATACCACGACCTCACAGAAAACCAGCGTGAAGTAGAGGTTTACCTTTGCGTTTCGCTTGGTGAGTGCAGGTGGCCGGAGGCCCTTTTTACTGGAAATTCATCAAGACATTCCATCTTGGTCCTCACAGGTGGCGGCGTATCTACATTTTGATTTGTAATAGAGGATAGATGTAGATGTCTATGGGCCACAGCAACTACATACCATCAAGTGGACTGTGTGCTTGTTGGTCACCCTTATCATATAAAAAAAAAATATATTCAACTGTCTTTGTAGCATGTTACTAATCATCTACGTCTAATAGTATTTTAGAATGAAAAAAATCTTTGAAAAACAGAGACATAGACACCAGGGTGACTCTAAAAGTAATCGAATTTTTCTTAATTTGGCACGGAACAGCATGTGATGATGTTCCTAAATTCAAGTGATTTTAGTAATTCTATTAGAATGAAGCAACGGATGGATAAGTGTGCGGTCCTCCATGTTGAAAGGGGAAGGGTAGCTAACTCTGAGGGCATAAAATTATCTATGCCCATCAACATAAGGACCCTTTCCGAGGTTGAAACATCCCGATACCTGGGTATGTCACAGAACATCGGTATCGATGAGGCGGGTATGAAGCAGTCAGTCGTCGATGTGTTTTATGCATGCTTGACCAAAGTGCTTAGCAACCTTTTTTCCGGTGTGAATAAGACGCACGCATATAAGGGTTGAGTCATGCCTGTTCTCATTTATACCTTTGGCATACTTAGGTGGACTCAAACTAAACTTAACGCTATGGATAGAATACTCCGCACTACTATGACGTCCCATAGGATGCACCATCCGAGATCGTCGATTATGAAGCTGTACTTGCCGCGGAAACATGGTGGGCGTAGCTTTTTAGGCGCGCTTACCATGCATAATCGCGAAGTGTGCAGCCTCCGTAATTGAATTCCGAGGAGAGGGAATGATCAGAAAGGACTTAATCCTCTATCCTTAGCCAACGAGAAATGGCAAGAACTGGCAGTATAGAGAATTTCTGACTGGGACACCGTATGGAGCTTCTGACTGGAAGCCGTGTAAAACCTCCATAGGAGGTTCTACACGGCCCTTAATGAGCTTTTCGTAGACACTGTTGCCTCCCTCCACTGGTTACGTTTTAGTGACCTCTTTAGGGAAACCGAGGGATTTGTCTGTGCGATACAGGATCAGGTTATTAAGACCAACAACTATCGGAGATACATCCTAAAGGATGGTGCCGTCGACATCTGTCGAGTTTGTCGCCATCCCGGTGAGTCACTTAGGCATGTCATCTCCGGTTGTTCGGCGCTTTCTAACTCTGAGTACTTACACAGACAAAATCTAGTAGCCAGGATTCTACACCAGCAGCTCGCTCTGAAATACGGTCTGGTGGATTGGAAACTGCCTTATTATAAGTACCGGAAGCCGTGCTCGAAAATAATCGCGCCAGACTATGTTGCGACCGGGCCATCATCACAGACAGGACTATTCTTGCGAATAAGCCTGATATTGTGTTGATGAACCGGGCACAGTCAAGGATATTTTTGGTTAACATTATCAATCCACATGACGAGAACCTCGTGAAAACCGAAACAAAACCAGGCTCACGAGGTGACCGACATGTGGGGTGGACTGCCGACAGAATTTATACCTGTAGTCGTTTCTGCGAACGGATTAATCCCAGTCAGTCTCTCGGGTCATCTGAGCCGACTGGGAGTCCGTGACGGACCGCTCTAAGCTCAAACGCAGAAGGTGATGCTCTTTGTTGCCGCCAGCATCGTACGCCGGTTTCATTCCCTTTCCCCCCAACCCACGGCCATTTGGTCTCCCCTGACGAAGGCTTCCATCTGGTTGGGTTTTTATTTCTTTATGTGTTTATTTTATTTTATTGATATTTTTATATGTTTATCATTTTCATTTACAATTATATATTTATATAGAAAACTTTATACATACTCCAAAAATAACAATAAATATTCAAAACCGCGACCATATGAACACAATACTATCGGAATGTGAGCATTATCTTTCAATTTCACGGCGTAATTTAAAATTCAGTAGAAGAACAAAACGTTTCCTTTAAGATTAAGATTTAAACGCAATTGTACTAAATATGCTTGTACCTACGAGCATATTTAGTACAATTGCGTTTAAATCTTGTAGTATTATAATTAAAGAAATTGGCACGCTTACATATTGCATACATAAAAACACTTCATATAAAAAAGAGACCATCTGCGCTGAGCATGCAGCCCTCTCATAGTCCGGTGAAACGGCATTCCGACACGATCAGTCAGAGATCTTTAGGTTTACAAGTGAAACACCGCCAACTTTTTGACTCCTCATATAATTTTCCATTAATAGAAAATTTCCCTTTAACCAAATAACATAACGTTATAATTATATACTGTTATTAGCGGGTTTTTGCTATTGGTACTGTGCATGTTGACGGAACGGGCTCGATGAGCCGCCATTACTAATCCCATTCTTTATCCGTACGGACTGTCATAGCATTTATTTTAAGTTATCAAGAGCCGTATAAGAGTTATACGCATTTACATCAATACATAAATGATAAGTTTGGAACTAACTTAATTTCAGGTATTTATATGGAAAATACAAGATATTTTCTTGTTAGTAATTGTATTTTGGACGTTTAATTACTGTAGGTAGTTTGTAATTTGTTCTTCATTTTGTTCGAACTTTTAAATATGTAATAATGTTCCCCTTATAGTGATCCAATTTCTAATACATCGATAAATTATATTTACAATGAAAATTTGTTAACGTCCACTTAGCGTCAGTATGCAATGTGTTTAATTTGGTAAGTAATTACAAATAACTAATAAGACCCTTTTTAAAAGTCACCTACAACATCTCTAATATTGTGAATGTTTGTAAGTTTCGATAGTCACATACTCGTACCATCAGGTGAGCCGTATGCTCATTGGCCCCCTGTACTATAAAAAACAATCCAACGAAATAAGAACATGATTTGTTTCGTTTTTTAGATTCAGGAACTTTTTTTAGTTATAAAATTTTACAACTAATTTTCAAATGTTGCAATTACAAATTTTAGTAATTTTCACATCTTATCTCACTTTATGCAATCTTGATGACTCCAAAGTGTTTGCAAAATTAAAATATGAGTTTTGAGTATAAACCGAGATTAATAACTTTTTAAAATATGTATAGTGGTAGAATTAGTACGATCATATATAATTAATACCAATCTTAACATATTATACTGAGAGCTCAGGATACAACATGCAACAAACGTGCGTAGCAGCGGCTGAAATTGTTAATGCAATTTTAGGTACTTACTGCTCTGCTTAACCACGTGAAGTCAAAGGCTTTTGAATTTTTATTATATACTAGCTGTACCCATGACTTCGTTTGCATAGAATGTAGTAACTTATTTGTTGTGAAGGTTTATTCTGCTTTTTCTTGAGCCTATTGATTATATTTAATAAATTACACAACTGTTCCAATTCAAGTAGTTATAGTAGTATTTTTATATTTATAGGGAGTAATTTCATCATAAAACCAGTCAAGTTCATGGATGATTTCCACACCGAGGATGTCATATTTGTTTAATATTTTATTGAAATAAAACTACTTAACGTAAATATGCACTAAGATAATATAAAAAGGGACTAATAAGAGGTAAAAAATTCCTCTAATTTGAAAAAAAAACATTGAGATAATTTATAAAAATATAAGGCGGGAACAGTAATTGGTTTGACGTGTAGTATCATTCTATGATAGAGTGGTGAGGAATGAATTGTGGTCAGCACTGTCCGTGAACGGTGTGAGCAGTATCCTCATACGAGCATTGCAATCTCTTTATAGGGATTCTAGTGCTTGTGTAAGGATAAACGGGGCATACACTGAATGGTTTAATATCGAAAAAGGTGTTAGACAGGGATTTGTAGCGTCACCGTGGCTGTAATCTGTTCATGGACAATTGTTTGACAGATTTAAAAGAGAATGAAAGTGGGTTGAGAACGAATGAGTTACTCGTCAAATGTTTTCTCTATGCTGATGACCAAGTATTACTTTCGTCTTCGGCTGAGGAGTTGCAGGAGATGGTAACTGCTATGAGTAGAGCTTATGTTAGAAAGGGAATGAAGATGAATGTAAGGAAGACGAAAGTGATGGTGTTTGAAAGAGATGAGGCAGTGACAGACTGCAATATCGTGATTGTAGATGAACAAATTAATAATAATAACAAATATTTTTATTTCAGTAACTTAGTCTATTACAAATATTAGTTGTGGGAACTCCCCTTTAGGCAAAACATTACCTGTGTTAGGAAGAACCGCTCTTTTTATATATTAGTTACATAAAAAACAACATAAATTACAACGAATATACACTAAAACAAGCAAGTTTTCATATATTACTATTATAAGTTTACATTTTATATTAGATTAATTTTTTTTATGTAATATTATTCTGTTCGCGCGCGCGCGCGCGCGCGTGTGTGTGTGTGTGTGTGTGTGTGTGTGTGTGTGTGTGTGTGTGTGTGTGTGTGTGTGTGCGTGCGTGCGTGCGTGCGTGCGTGCGTGCGTGCGTGCGTGCGTGCGTGCGTGCGTGCGTGCGTGCGTGCGTGCGTGCGTGCGTGCGTGCGTGTGTGCGTGTGTGTGTGTGTGTGTCTGTGTGTGCGTGTGTGTGCGTGTGTGTGCGTGTGTGTGCGTGTGTGTGCGTGTGTGTGCGTGTGTGTGCGTGTGTGTGCGTGTGTGTGCGTGGGTGTGCGTGTGTGTGCGTGTGTGTGCGTGTGTGTGCGTATGTGTGCGTGTGTGTGCGTGTGTGTGCGTGTGTGTGCGTGTGTGTGCGTGTGTGTGCGTGTGTGTGCGTGTGTGTGCGTGTGTGTGTGTGTGTGCGTGTGTGCGTGTGTGTGTGTGTGTGTGTGTGTGTGTGTGTGTGTGTGTGTGTGTGTGTGTGTGTTAGTTTTTAAGTATCACTTCTGTCTCTAACTTTTTGATTTTAGCCATATCAAAACTGTTTTCTTACAATCTTTTTTATTAAGGGGGAATATGTTAAGATACTTATTTATTTTATTATAGATTGAGGCAGACTGCATATAGTACTGCCGTCTTGCAAAGTCTGATTTTACTGTGGGAACTAAGGCAACTTTATAGTTTCTTCTCCTGGTTAGCAACTTAGCATCAAAGGGAAGAGACTTTTGCATTCAAAGAACAGTGTCCAATATGTATAGTTTCCTAACTGATAGTAGATTAGCTTGCCGGTAAAGATTTTTAGTGGGGTATCTGTATGGTTTTAGAAGCATTACTTTTATCAGCAACCTTTGAGCTCGTTCCAGACATAGTAGAGAAGTTTTAGCAGCCGAGTCCCACACTGATATGCAGTATACCAGTATGGGTTGGGCGAGTGCAACATATGTTTGAGTAAGTAATTCTTTACTCACTATGTGACGTAAAGTTTTAAAAGTCCAGATCAGCTTTCTCACTCTTTTCATGGTCAATTCTACATGCAGGTGCCAAGAAAGACGCTGGTCGACGAGAATGCCTAAGTATTTAGCATAAGCGACCTTATCTATTCCAGTACATGAGCAGTCAGCATCAGACGGGTCACCACACTTGTGAATGTTTGTTATAATTTGATGGGGGTTGAGTTGAGATGTTTTTACTGAAGCAGATATATTGAGTCTTAGCTGCATTTAAGGTAAGGAGGCTTGTGTCCAACCAGGATGCTATCTTTGCCATGGCTTTTTCTGCCGATATTTTTACTTCACACCAGGATTTGCCAGAGAACACGATAGCTGTATCATCTGCGTAAGAAAATACAGTACCATTGGATAGTTTCAAAAGACAGAGATTATTTATATACACTAGGAAAAGCGTTGGTCCCAGCACGCTCACCTGTGGGACATCGAATGTTAAAGAGGCTTCCTGGCTAGTGTGGTTGCCTATTCGAACACGTTGCTTTCTGTTTGTAAGGTAATCTTTGAGTAATTTGAGAGGAGTACCTCTCACCCCTACTTTCTCTAGTCTATTTAACAGGATGGGCACTGTGTCGAATACCTTCTTTAGATCGAGCATTACTCCTAAACATTTGTTCCCAGAATCCACTTCTTTTACTACTAGAGTTGTAAGAGCCTGTACAGCAGCTTTCGTCCGAGAACGCACAAGCGAGCAGACGTGTGTCGCGTCGATCTAAAAATTGTACTTAACTGATACGCTAAACAAGCCAGTAAAACTAAGTGATTAAATACGAAATTCCAATAAACAAGACAAAGGAAATTAAATAAGTGCATCGGTCACGGCAGTCATCAGCGAGCGGAGGGACCTCATTCACCCCCGCCAGAATAATACAGACTGTTATTTTTGATCTCGCTCCAACATTGCACCGCAAATATCTTCTCCAGTGCTACGGTGGTCGCTACAAACTCCGCCTCCCTGCTACGTGCTACGAAACTACGACTATCTGCTACGACGTGCCTTTGGTTTCGCTTCGCTACGAGTGTTCAATTACCCTGTTTAATAGTAAAAATGGAGCACGCAATGAATAAATCAGTCTCTGAATCCAACATTCCTGGACTTACGGACGAGTTCACTACACAAAATTTCGTAAGCCGGCGTGTGAAAAGGAAAGGCAGTCACGACCTGGACTGCGAATTTAATGACTTCAAAGAAGAAATCAAAACTATGATTTCGACAATGTTAACTGCTCAAGGAAACCAATTTAAGAAAATTACCTAAGTCTTAGCTGACATCAAGGAAACTAACAATAATATTGAAAAATCGATGGCTTTCCTCGCTGCCCAAAATGAAGAGCTGAAAAAGAAGTTAGACGGATTCGAGCTTCAAGCCAAGAAAGATAGGGAATACATAACTATTTTGGAAGAAAACGTTGAGAACCTGCAGGGAGAAAATATTTTTTTTTTTGCCAATGAAAGTGAGAAAGAATTGTTAAATATCGTAATGAAGCTATCGGAGAATGTAGGCCATTCCATTGCGAAGGCAGATATAAAAGATATCTACAGAGTTAAAAACAAGAAAGGTGAAAACAATAGCCCAATTGTTGTAGAATTATCGTCCACTATGTTAAATAAAGACTTCAAGACATTCAATGTAAGGCACAAAGAGAAGCTCTGTGCGAAGCACTTGGGACACACCAAAAACGAGTACACACCTATATACATCTCCGAACAGTTGACCACCAAAGGTGCCCGACTCCACTTCCTCGCACGAGACCTGGTAAAATCGAATGACTACAAATTTTGCTGGACCGCTCATGGCCGGGTCTATGTTAGAAAAAGTGAAAACACACCAGTAATTTTAGTTAGAAGAGAACAGCAGGTGCAAATCTTATTGCAGTTGAAATGACTAGAGTCAAAAATCATCTGGCTGTTATCGTCTTCATCTCTTGAAGTTATTTTATTTAAGTATCTGCTCGTACACAAACATCATTCACGCAAAATAGTTGTACTTATTTACTACACAGCAACTTTAAATATCTCAATCATTACACATTCACAAAGAAACACTTTTTTAAACCAAAAAACACACACAATGTCAAAAAACTTACTACACAATTTTTCACTCATTGTCTCAGACCGTATACAATTCTGAAATCTGTACCACATAATACTGATAATATCTATTTTTTAATACTGATAATATTTATTTTTTACCACATACTGCTAACGAATTAAGAATTCATAAAACAAAGCCGTGTAGTGGCGGTCAAGAATATCCACTACCCCATATCCTCCCGTGGGTGTCGTAAAAGGCGACAAAGGGAAACAGGCAGGAGATGGGCAGCAGCATCTTCCTGGTAACGGCATAAATACAATAAAAAAAAACTGCGGTTGCCAACCCGCTCGCCAAGCGTGGCAACTATGGCAATATACCCCCCCATGAGCAATGACAATAATAAACGGCCCCCAGTCCCCGGCGGCCCCGCTATTCCTGGCTACGGTGGCGGCCATGGTAACGGCGGGGCAGGGGGTGCTAAGAATCTCCGGAGGAGGTTCGGTTGCTACCTTAGACGACTCGACCTGGCAACGTACAACGCACGCACCCTGAGGACTGACGAGAAGATCGTGGAACTGGAAGAAGAGATAGACAAGTTGCGCTGGCATATTATAGGATTATCCGAAGTCCGAAGAGAGGGGGAGGACACGGTAATCCTCGAATCCGGCAACTTGCTCTATCACCGGGAGGGCGACCATCTGTCCCAAGGAGGTGTCGGATTTATCGTCCACAAGTCTCTCGTTAACAACGTTGTAAAGATCGGGAGTGTGTCGACGAGGGTTGCGTACCTTATACTCAGAATCACCAAACGGTATTCGCTGAAGGTCATACAGGTTTACGCACCAACCTCGGCACACCCCGATGAGGAGGTGGAGGAAATGTATGAGGATATCTCTAGAGCCATGCATTCCTCCAAAACCCAATATACGGTGTTAATGGGAGACTTCAATGCAAAACTAGGCACAAGAGAGAACGGTGAGCTGAAAGTAGGGAAATTTGGAATAGGGCAACGGAACCCAAGGGGCCAGCAGCTGGCCGAATTCATGGAGAAAGAAAGACTCTTTATGATGAACTCTTTCTTCAAGAAGCGGCCCCACAGGAAGTGGACCTGGTCGAGCCCCGACGGTTCGACAAAAAATGAGATTGACTTCATTATGACGACCAGACGACAACTGTTCAGTGATGTCTCAGTGATCGCGAGGGTGAAAACCGGCAGCGATCACCGAATGGTTAGAGGCACACTGAACCTAAATGTTAAGTTGGAGAGGTCTCGTCTGATGAAGTCAACGCTCCGTCCCCCTCGTGCTCTAATCCAAAGTCCCGAAACCTTTCAGCTCGAGTTACAAAACCGTTTTCAGTGCCTAGAAGACTGCAATGGTGCAATCCTCCATGGTGGCATTACAACGGAGGCGTGGAGCAGAAGTGCGGTGGTCTTGTTCTTCAAGAAAGGTGACAACGCTCTCTTGAAGAACTACAGACCGATTTCCCTTCTGAGCCGCGTCTACGTGCTGTTTTCGAGAGTCATTACGAATCGTCTCGCGCGCAGACTTGACGACTTCCAGCCTCCCGAACAAGCCGGTTTCCGAAAGGGCTTTAGCACCATAGACCACATACATACCCTACGGCAAATTGTACAGAAGTCCGAAGAGTACAATTTGCCACTATGTCTGGCGTATGTGGACTATGAGAAAGCCTTTGATTCCGTCGAAATTTGGGCGGTGCTGCAGTCCCTTCAGCGGTGCCAAGTTGACTGTCGGTATATCGAAGTGTTGAAGTGTTTGTACAGTAGAGCTACGATGGCTATCCGAGTACAGAACCAGAGTACGAAACCTATCCAATTGCAGAAAGGTGTAAGACAGGGTGACGTTATATCCCCGAAACTCTTCACCGCTGCATTGGAAGACGTTTTCAAGCTTCTGGACTGGAAAGGATACGGAATTAACATCAATGGCGAGTACATCACTCACCTTCGATTTGCCGACGATATAGTCCTCACGGCAGAATCGCTGGAGGAGCTAAGCACTATGCTCAATGACCTCAATAGTGTCTCCCAACGGATAGGTCTTAAGATGAACATGGACAAAACAAAGATTATGTTTAATGTCCATGTCACACCTATGCCGGTAGTTGTTGGGAGCACTAAGCTCGAAGTTGTTGACGAGTATGTTTACCTGGGACAAATAGTCCGACTAGGTAAGTCCAACTTCGACCGAGAGGTCAATCGACGGATTCAACTCGGCTGGGCAGCGTTCGGGGTGCTACGACACATCTTCTCGTCAGAAATACCTCAAAATCTTAAAACAAAATTGTACAACCAGTGCGTGTTGCCAGTGATGACTTACGGAACTGAAACGTGGTCCTTCACTGCTGGCCGTATGAGGAAGCTCAAGGTCGCTCAGCGAGTTATGGAGAGGGCAATGCTCGGAGTTTCTCTGCGTGATAAACTTAGGAATAAGGATATCCGCAGTAGAACCAGAGTGACCGACATAGCCCAACGGATTAGTAAGCTGAAGTGGCAGTGGGCCGGCCATATAGCTCGAAGAACCGACAACCGATGGGGAAGAAAGGTTCTCGAGTGGCAGCCTCGTACCGGTAGGCGAAGTGTAGGGCGTCCCCCTACAAGATGGAGTGACGACCTGGTAAGACATGCAGGAAGTCGATGGATGCAGGTGGCTCGGGACCGTGCTTTGTGGCATTCCTTGGGGGAGGCCTATGTTCAGCAGTGGACTTGTGAAGGGCTGTAATGATGATGATGATGAAAACAAAACATGAATCACGTTCTCAACAATATTAATGCAATAGATAATTCTGGCACGTTTTCTAACTTTGAATGTAAAATTGGAAATGTGAAGAATATTATCACAGTACAAAATACAGACTTTACGATAATATCCCAAAATATTAGAGGCATATATGCCAATTTTGATGACTTTCAAGTAAACGTATCCGCCCTTGACCTCAACTCTGATCTTATCATCCTTAGTGAATGCAAATTGAACCCAGATAAACACATCCCTCAGATCATAGGTTATAATTCTTTTCAAACATTTAAACATCGTAGTCGCCTATGTCAAATCCACTCAGGAAGCTAACGTATCTGAAGTCTATCTATAACATGCGTCGTGCCTGCATATCTTTACCTCATCTTACAGTTCTTGGTATTTATCGTTCACCCTCTAATCGCAAAGCCAAGCAATTCATTAACTCATTATATACTCACCTGGAACTTAGTAAAGGGAATAAAAATATCATCGTAACCGGAGACATTAATATAAATCTAATCTATAGACATGACGAACAACCCTATGAACTATGAAATGAACCCTATGAAATGAAAAAGTTTTATTAAAGAAAAACTTTACAAAAAGGGTTATTATAATATCAAGGAATATATGAATGAAAATAACCCCTGGGAATAAGGTGATCACCACCATGCTGGTTCTATTAAAAATCATTTAAAAATTGTATAAATGAAATTATTACGGCCTGCGGATGCCTAGCTAATGGTAGTATCCACCTAGGCCCATAGTAGGAAGACGCTACAGGCAGATACAGGTCGGGCTTTTAGCCAAAGTGGAAATTTCTAATAGAAACAAACGAGGGGAAAGGTCACTACGATAAAGGCACTCACCTGCTCCAGGAGCGTAGACGATTCTCTTAGACCGGCCCGGCTGATGACAGTGTCGTGAGTGTATGTGTAATTGTATGTGCGTGTATGTTGACGGGCCCCGATCTGGATGACGCAATGCCGTCCGGGAGAAGGTATGCGCCGGTATCCCCGGAACTTTCCCCTTCTGGAGGCACTCTTCCTGGTTTGTCACGAAATGGGACAGCTACACGTAGTACTTCAGAGGTAAATCACTATTATGATTTAGAACTCTGGGCATAGGCAAATCACATAATGATTCTAACATCTCGTTTGATTTGACTGCACTCAACCGGCACTTTTCTGAGCCTCCGATTTCTATTGATGACTCTATTAAGTCTACTACACTTAATCTTCTCTCCAATATTCCTAAGCCGCTGTGTTCTCCTTTTAATTTCAGTAAAGCTACTGATGGTGACATAAAAAAATGCCTTTTATCTATTTCCACTAAAGCTATTGGCTATGACAATCTTTGTATGCAAATGATTAAACCTATCACTAATGAACTTGTCCCTATTATCACTCACATTATCTCTTCTTCGCTTGAGACGAGCTCCTTTCCGACTTGCTGGAAAAAAGCATTCGTCATTCCCCTTCCAAAAACTTCTAATCCTACATCTTTATCCCAATTCCGACCTATTTCTATTCTTCCGATCTTATCTAAAGTACTAGAAAATATAGTTCAGAGGCAACTGTCTCATTTCCTAACTGTTCACAGCTTGCTGAGTCCTTTCCAATCTGGTTTTCGTCCAGGCCATAGCACAGTCAGCGCTCTGATTAAAGTGTCTGATGATATTCGCTGGGCCATGGACAAAAGACTTCTCACTCTTCTAACATTATTGGATTTCAGCAGTGCATTTAATTCCGTTGATTATGACATACTTCTTGGTATTCTTTCGTCCTTAAACATTTCACCATCAGTAATCTCTTGGTTTAATTCTTACCTTAGGGGTCGCTCGCAGTGTGTTCGCCATGAGGAGGATTTCTCCGAGTGGTGTGATCTCACGACGGGTGTTCCTCAGGGTGGTGTTCTTTCCCCACTTCTCTTCTCTATTTTTATCAATGCTCTCACTGCTGTTCTCTCCTCTCATTATCATCTCTATGCTGACGACTTGCAATTATACCGTCATTTCAAAGTCCAAGATATAGATGAGGCTATTAATAACCTGAATGCTGACTTAAGTAGCATAAGTAGTTGGGCAAAATCGTTTGGTCTTCTTGTTAACCCTGCTAAATCCCAAGTAATGATTATCGGCAGCTCATATATGCTTAATTTATTAGATTGTTCGAAGATCCCTGCAGTAACGTATGATAATACTCAAATTCCATATACAGAGACTGCTAAGAACTTAGGTGTTATTTTTGATAATAATTTGTCTTGGGTTGCTCACATTAATATGATTAGCAGAAAGGTGAACTACTCTTTCCAATCTCTCAAGCGCCTCCAGATGTTTTTACCGTTAAAAACTAAGATAACCTTAGCTCAATCACTTCTTCTTCCTCTCATTGACTACGCTGATGTTAGTTTTTTGGATGCTTCAGAGGAGCTGTTGAACAAACTGGAACGTGTTCAAAATTTGTGTATACGTTTTATTTTCGGTCTTCGTAAGTTTGATCATGTTTCAGAGTACAGGGCTCAATTAAAATGGCTTCCTATCCGTAGACGTCGAGACTTACATGTGTTATCATTTCTTTACTTTCTACTCTTTAATCCTCTTGCACCTCCATATCTCCGCGAGCGTTTTGAGTATCTTGTACCTCGTGAAACTCAGTGCCGGACCACTAAACGGCTGCTTCTCAAAACTCCTTCTCATTCCACAAGCCCATGTGGTGGTTCCTTTACTATAAGGGCGGTCAAGCTATGGAACTCACTTCCACATGACATACGTGCTAGCTCTTCTCTTGATATATTTCGGAGCAGAGTAATGAAATATTATCTGTCAACTTAAATTTACAAATATTTACACATTTTATGTATTTATATGTATAATTGTATATATATGTATGTATATATATATATATATATATATGTATGTATGTATATATATGTATGTAAATCAATAGAAATAAGAAAATCAATTATACTTCTATTTTATACACTTATATGTTATTTGTTAACTGTAACTTATAGCCAATTTCTATTAAGTAGTGTTATGTTAATTATTAAGTACGCACGCTGCTACCTACTTACTTTATATAAAAAACTATTTTTCTTTTCCAATAGGTTTGCTGGAAGAGAACTCTTATTAGGGTTAAGCTCGCCTTTGTACATTTTATTTAAATATTTAATAATTGTTACCAACCTATAGTATGTACAATAAAGAATAAAGAATTACGTGAGATTATACTTTTTATCAATACGCGTCACTTCAACACATTGTTGCCGGTTCTTTAAATATGATTTTAACCTATTTAATGCAGGCCCACGAATTCCATATCTTTCACATTTGTCTATTAGAATAATATACTCGACACAGTCAAATGCCTTTAACATGTTGTAAAACATGGCAACTACTGGTACTTTTTTGTTGATATAATCAGTTACTCTATGCATTAAAGAAAATGCGGCATGTGTTGTGGATTTTCCTTTTTGAAATCCGTTCTAGTCTTTACGGAGAATATTATATTTTGACAAGAAGTTGTAAATTCTACTATGCATCGCCTTCTCAAATATTTTCGAAAAAATTGGTATTAGCGTAATAGACCTGTAATTGGTTAAGTCGCAGTGATCACCTTTTTTTTTTTTTTTTGTTGCAATTGAGCTTTTTAGTTTTTCGGGAAACGTGCCCCGTGTAAATGATAGATTTACGAGTTTTGCAAGAATAGGACCTATAGTAACAGCGCAATCTTTTATTATAATAGTAGAGACTAAATTATTACCCACAGACTTTGTATTGTTTAAGGATTTAATTATTCTTATTACTTCGTTTACGGAGCATGGTCGTAAAAATATGCTATACTCAAGGTTGTCCAAGCACGTTCTATGTTTCCTTATTTTTTTATCAATTTTTATGTCAGGGATGTTAATTAAATAGTTATTAAATTTTTCGCAATGTCATTAGGATTTATAATTTTTATACCGTCACTATTTATCCAATTAATTTCATTATTTTTTGTATAATTATATTCATTATTTTTAATAATATCCCTGGTTGTCTTACATACATTCTTAGATTTTGTAATTAAATTGTTATTTATTTTCTTTTTTGACCAAATAATACAAGATTTGAGCAATTTTGAATATTTATTCTTCTTTGTTTTTATTATTTTTGTTTTATAATCGATGTATCACAATTTTCTTTTTGTAATACTTGATATTTTTATTTCCGTAGTAATCCACTTAGGTGCTTGAATGCTAAAGTTTATCTTACACATTTGAATAGAAAAGCAAAGATTATATAGTAAGCAAAACATTTCATGAAAACTGTTATATGTTGCATTCAGGTCTTCTACGTCCATTTCCTTCCATGAAGGCGCTGCCATGGTCTTTTTAAATTTCTGAATATTTTATTTGCTATAATTTCTTTGAGTAACATACATATGTTTAATTTTTCTTTGTTTTATGACCAGAAAACTTAGTAATTGACTAGTATTATGGTTTGATATGTTAAACTTATATAAGGAACTATAGGGACGTTCTGTGTTACTAGCTATATGATCAATGCACGTGTTGACGAAGCGGTTTATTAATGTGGAGTATAGGATTATAGTTACGCATTAAGTTTAACAACTCTTTGCTTGTACTATTTTCTTTAAGCGTATCAATATTGAAGTCACTGCATAGAATAAATTTCATGTTGCTCTTTGCCGTTAGCCGAAAGAGTAGTATATCGAGTTTATTAAAAAATAATGAAACCGTTGATTTTGGTATCCTATAGACGCAGACTATTTTGCATTTGTAGGCCGGTACTTTAATTTCACAACATTCAAAACATTTTTCAAACGATATATCATTACATAAATTGATAGGTTAAGAGATAAGTGTTTTATCTGTGAGTATACACACTCCACCACGTCTTTCTTTTGATCTGCAGAATGTGGTAACTATGTAGTTTTTCAGTTTAATGTTCAATACTTTTCCTTTTTTTACAAATGTTTCGGTGAGACAGATTAGAGTAATTTATTTACCATTTTCCGTTAATTCATTGACACCTAATTCCAACAAATCCATTTTGTTCAATAATCCAGCGATATTTTGATGAACTAATGTTACTGTAGCAAAAGTATTTTCATCATTGTGAACGAAACAAAGGCTGAGCAAAACTGGATTTGGATACGTTTTCAGGGAAGACTTTCGAAAAATAGTCTAGAATGATTTTTAGCTTAAGTGTAGGTGTATACTGTGGATCGGGGCAACTTGCATTGTTTGAATAATGACTTTTTTAAGGCCCCTTTCGTACAATGCAATTCTTAAAATCAATTTTCGATAAAACTGTCTTTAGATCACTGGATGATTTGTCTATGGTTTTATTTATGAAACATAGATCGGTACGTTTTTGCTGAATCGCCGTTATTAACAACTTTTTGCTTGCCTGATTTAAGATCTTAGCGCTTCCTCGAATGTCTTTTTAGTAGATATCTTGACACACGTAGGAATGAGATTATGGTCTCTGCATCTCTACAAGAAATTTAAAGATGTTACGTATCTTGCGCGCTTGGTTTTGAGATCTTCTGGTCGGCGTATTTTATTTGCTATTTCCAGTCCGTACTGGTTTACATAATGATTTCTTATATTTACGCGAACACTACACATTGAATAAAACTCCTTTTACGGATTTTTTCGCGTTTAATAAACTAATTTATCTTATTTTTATTAATCCCGACGTTTCGGGTGTATTTCAGCTCCCGTGGTCACGAAAGAGGAGGAGATTGATGTCCCGATGTCAGAGTTAACCCGGAGCACCTTCAGCTTTTTTAATTATTAATTTTGGTCCAATCTACACAGAATGAACTTACTGTGTCTTGAAGTCTTGCAGTGGTATGCTAGGGTTTAGTTTTAATTTTATTAATTACAGGATCCCAAGCAGGTGATAGTACCTAGCCTCCCTCTCAATTGAAATTAGAATGTTTTTTTAATTTCAATAGCCACGCGTATCATCCTTGGCAGGAATCGATGTTCTTTCGCGAAAATTTGTGGTTTATCGAATCTAATATAATGGCGGGGGCCGTCTAGGATATGGTCACAAAACTTATCGTTATTGCATTTGCATTTATTTTTACGGAATCCATATTGTTGTTGAGATAAAAGATTGTTACTTTCAAAGTAGTCCGTGAGTCTATTATTTATTATTCGTTAGATTATTTTAGACATTGCAGGTAATATAGATACTGGACGGTAGTTCGTTTTACGATCTTTATCCCCATTCTTATGGATAGGAAGTATAACGGATTTTTTAAACACATCGGGAAAGATACCATGCGACAAACATAAGTTACAAATGAGTAATGTATGTAATAAGGATATTTTTATGCTATTTTAATATGGCAGATGATATGCCATCCAACCCTAAAACTCGACTCTTTAGGGACATAGTAATTCGCTCCACTTCTTCTTCATCTAGCTCAAGAAATACAAAAGAAGAAGCTGATGAAGCATGGGTCACAATAGGGGCAGCAAGTGTCTTGGAAAGTATTTTTTGGACAAGACCAGCGCCTACATTGGCAAAATAATTATTGACAGAGTCGACAGCACATTGTGGTGTCAAGTCAGTGGAGAGAAGATGTAAAGCTATTTTTTTTTCGGCTTAGGTTTGTTTATGTTGAGATTAACTACGTCCCACAATTTTCTGATATTAGATCCGGCTTTACGAATTTCTGATTTTTCATGTTCAATTTTTAATTTTCTTAATAGATTGTTACAGAAATTCCTGTAACGACGATAGGTAATATTTAATATATCATCGTTGGGTGAAGCTCTTAATTTAGTATGCATATTATCCCTATTGCGTATACACCGCAAAAGACCGACCGTAATCCAAGGTTTGATAGTTCTAGTCCGTCTTGGTAAATTTAAAACTTTTGTATTAGCAATAAGTGCTTTAGCAAGTAGGTTGACTAGATAGGATGCTGCAAAATTGGGATCCTGTGAAAGAGCTATTGGACTGTTGTCATAGTTTTTGAGGGTGTTTCCAAATCCGACTGTATCAAGCTTATTACAACGTTTGGGTATATTTTGACATTTTGTGCCGTAATTAAATAAAATAACAATAGAGTCATGATCAGTAAGGGATGACTGGACTATATAAGCACAAGATGTGAGTTTGGATTTGATTAAACAGTGTTCAAGACAAGTGTTGGCTCTAGTAGGATTTGTATAAGAAGGCAGAAGACCATGGAAAGCTGCTAAGTTCAAGTACTAGTCAGCATCGGCATCACGGATATTACTTGATATATCGATGTTTATATCACCCATTATAATAATATTTTGAAAAGCTTTTAAAAAAGTGAGTAGTGAATCCAGTGAACTCAAAAATGGTACAAGGTTATTTTTAAAACAATAGGGGCGATAAATAGCAACTATAACTGTATTGCCTTTGATTACAAGACATTTAGCTTCTGAAAAAAAAGATTCTTCGACTGAGTGCTTAAGTGAATTATAAATGTACAGGACCACGACAAAATTTTGGTTATATAAACTCTCAGTCGTATAAGACGTGTAGTCACACAAAATGGGTACATTTTCAGTACGAGACAGCCAACATTCCGAAAGGATAATAATATCAAAATTAATTTTTAATCTAGACAGAAGAAAAGATAATCCTTCAAAATTTCTCTTTATACTTCTGATATTTGTGATAAAATTTTTGTATAGTTATTTAAGCAAGGGGGTGTCAAACGGCTAAATTGTTCCGGGTCACAGGTCATAAATTCAGATATTAAGACGTCATTGACGTCAGCAAAGAAATCACTCATATTGTTGAATTTCATAATTATTTGTTAAAATACTCAACTTATTAGTTGCAAAATAATTACTTAATATTAGTTGCATAATAATTTTTTACAGCACTTACTATATGTGCTGTAAAAAATATATGACCTGTGTAAACGGCAGAGTAAACAAAATGGTTATTAAAGTGTGATTGATTTAAGGACGATAACAGATTATTATTTACGTAACTATATAATATTTGTGATCTGGTTTTAAGTATGTGTATGCTTCTATGTTTGTACTGTTGATATAATATTGTTGTATAGCTATTTATTCTAAATAAATAATTTAAATTATAAAGATTAGTTTTTTTAAGTGTATGTGTGCATCCTAAATCACATAAACAAAAATTGTCAAAGAATTAATAAAATATAGCATAATTCAAGGCTTGCTAAGGATTAAAATCGAAAAATAATAATAAAATCAAAGTAATTAGTTCAGTTTTTCGAATGATATCTTGCTCACATTCATATCGACAAACTGACGTACAAGTGAAATTATTTTCAATTATCTTCTTTTTTAATAATAATCGTAACAAATAATCTTATAACTACGTCGGTAATATTAATTGAAATCTCTTTTATTTGTGTGTTTTTTTATTATATAGGTGCAATAAAAAGCTGGTGGAAGTGATATAAGTTGAGTGGATCGCGATTTATGATTTGGTGACAACAGAACACTACATCTCCTGATGTGTTTTGCACTATACTACGGTCAAACTAATTAAAAAATAGAGTAACAGCTTAACCAACAAGGCCCACTTTGGTCCCAAACTTCCTCCTATTTCTGTAAGCTTTTTGGAGCAGCGATGATTCCACCGCGTTACCTCAATGCATATCGGCGGATGACGTGAAATATTATTTCATTTCTTACCCATAGTATATTAGAATTTTAAAGAAACAGCAGTTAAAACTTTCGTCGGTGGATTTTCAGGTGGAGACCAAAATTCCGCGTTCGCGCTAATGACGAGTACCATAGAGTTTTATCCGGTAAAAGTCTGACGTAACTTCTTCTTTGCTCATGCAACGGATCTGACTTTCTCTTGATGATTTTGTCCTGTATTTTAGGGCAGTTTAAATGTACTTACTAACTGTAATGTGTAGTTTACTACGTGGTCGAGCCATGCTGCAGCTATGATATGATTGTAGCACGAATAAGCCGGCTCGACTGGGGAACGACCACGCTCTCACAGAATACCAGCGTAAAATAGCAGCTTAACGCTGCTGTCTTTCGTATGGTGAGTGTAGAGAACCGGATACCCTTTTTACTGGAAACGACGCATTCCATCGTAGTCCTCACGGGTGACAACGCATCTGCATTTTGATTCGTAATCGAAGATAGATGTAGATGTTTATGGGCCACAGCAACCACTTACCATCAGGTGGACTGTGTGCTCGTTTGTCACCCTTATCCTATAAAAAAAACATAAATTTCACAAGGATCCAGATCCGTGACAATTTTTTCTACACAAGTACTTCCGGGTGGGATGCAAACCCGCGGCCGTCAGTGCTGCAACTCATTTCTAAGCCACTGCACCACGGAGGCGTCAACTGCTATTAAAAGCTTAAAACTCCACAAAGGCCTCTCCCATAGATCACGTTATAACTATTTAACCATTATACGACCAAACGACATTATTTAAGATACTATTTCTTTTTCGTAACATAATAGTTATTAAATACTAGTCCTTTATTAACTATTTAACTTTATTAAAATTATCTTGAATTTCTAGTTGTTTATCTTAATGTCCCTAAAAAAGATTGCATTCCCGGAACCCGAAGCATTGCCAAGAGTATACTCGTGAGCCGTAGCACGGCTCTATCTCACATAACTTTACACAAACTTTCTCTATTTGTAAGAGTTAAATTTTCAGTCTACATTTTTTTTTCTTTTCGTTAATCTTAATGAAGTTTTGCGTGATTTCAACATATTTTTTGCTAATAAATAATATAGTTTATTTCATTCAATTACTTTAATGCAGAAATTTAACAATAATTTAAATAAATAGTTCCACAAACTAACATTCAACTCTATATTATTATGAATGATAGTCATATTTACGATAATGTTTTATTAGACTGGCATCACCGCTGACCTGTATTATAAGTGTATCACTGAACTCATTTACCTCTCGAAAATAAGTTCTAAAATAATAAATACACTGAATACTAGTGCTATGCACACATTGCGCGTAAGGGTAACCAATGCCGTTTTTGAGTGCTATTTTGTTTATGTCCTTCCAATTTGACAAATTAATAATCAACCAGTGCTTTTCTACTCTTTGCAACTATCTACAAGCAATACATGAACGGACTCCTACGCAGCAGTTTTTTAATGTTTTAGTATAGTTTTTATATATTGAAGGTATGTAAAATGAATACAGGAATATAATTAACTGTGGATTACATTTATTTAATTTTCTTTGATGTTATATTTATTTTAATGTTCGAAATAACCTACATATTCAACTTTATTAATTAACTGCTAAGGCAGAGCGGGGCTTTCAATTTTACAAAATTGTGTGTTCTCTCAGCACTCGCTCGTTAAGCTAATATACATCACATTGTTATCTTTACGCTGCAGCTTTATGCAGCCTTTGGCTCAAAAAAAAAACTAATTTATTTGGAAATGTGAGTTTTCACAATTATTTAAAATAGCTTCATCACAATAAAATGTCAAATTTCAATTGATTAGTATTACTATCGGAGCTAAATGTTTGCTATAAATTTTACAGTACGCGAGTAACTTGGGTTCTATCTCATCCGGTACCAATGAAATTGTTAATAGCAATTTTAAGTGTTCATTTATAACGTACTCGAAGATGAAGGAAAAAATCGTGAGGAAACCTGCATATCTGAGAAATCTATAGAAGTAAAAAAATTAAGTGTCTGTTTGTCATGTCAAAATAACATCATCATGATCATCATTACAGCCCTTTACAAGTCCACTGCTGAACATAAGCCTCCTGATTCTATTGCGGATATCTTTATTTCCAAGTTTATCACACAGAAAGACTCCGAGCATAGCCCTCTCCATTGCTCGCTGAGCGACCTTGAGCTTCCTCAACCGGTCAGCAGTGAAGGTCCACGTTTAAATTCCATAGGTCATCACTGGCAACACGCACTGGTTGTACAGTCTCGTTTTCACGTTTTCTGGTATACCTGACGAGAAGATGTTCCGTAATTTCCCGAAAGCTGCCCAGCCGAGTTGAATCCGTCGATTAACCTCTCGGTCGAAGTTAGACTTACCTAGTCGGACTATTTGTCCCAGGTAAATATACTTGTGAACAACATCGAGCTTAGTGCTCCCAAATGTCAAAATAACAGTTTTTACTAAATGTATATGAAAGTATATACGGTAGTTATAAAAGAAAAATTTTTTTTTTAAATTTTTGTTTGTCTGTCTGTCGGCGAAAATTTCATTTTAGAAAAAGAGTTAGGATCACGCGCTATAAAACTAAAACCCATGAAACATAATCGTAATAAATTTCACGCGGGACAAGGTGTGGTATCGAATGGAGTTGGTGAAGGAATTGCAGTCCGTCAATATCCGGAATGGCAATCAAGTTCTGAAGACTTTTGGGTAATGTTAAAGATATGGCACCCAATGACTAAATCTAATGTTATAGTACACATTTGTACGATCTATCTCTGTGGTCAGAATAAAGGCAAGTTATTTTTTATTTAACTTTATAATTTTATAACCAAACTTCGAAGTAGTGTTTATTGCCACTCTGAAGATAAATTCATCATAATCGGGGATTTTAAGTGATTGTTTAGGCCAAACAGTTAACATTTGAAATTTGCATTCACACTCGTTTCCGCACGCTGACTTTTAAAGGTCACCTTGGCCCCAATCCCGTGCGTCGTCGGGTAGAGGGCGTGAGCGAAAAACGTGACTCGAATGCAGTGCTATCGATAGCACGTTCTGAAGTCGCCCGGGAAACCTCCATTTTTTTGAGTCGGTTTTTTTTAGCAAATTGTAGCCACGACGAGGTTTTTGTTAAGTCTAGAAATAATTTGTTGCCACGCGAAATGGAAGTGACCTTTGATCCAAACATTCGTATTCGTGCAGTGTGTTACGTTTTTGCTTATAAGTAACGGGATTTAGTTATAGACTGAACTGAACTGAACTAGAATAAGGTTAATAGACCGACATCGTGAAGAAGAAAGAAAGTGACTGCGGGTGGCGCCGCTGGAGATTACCACAATTTGGAGCGGTGCCGAAGTCCGGGCTGCTGCCGACTTCAACGGTCCAGTCAGGTCTATCACAATCCACACCACAAAAACACTACTACACGCAACACATACTCACCTCCGGCCTGACCGAGCCCTGAGACATTCGTCGCCTCAAATACAGGTAAGTACTCTCTATTCGACTAGCCTTCCCCTTAAAGTGTAGTAGGATAATTTTCCATACGGCCACTTTGGGCCCGACCTGCGGCTGCCCGTTGAATCTTCCGCTCATGGGCCCCGGGATATTCAACCTTTTCAGGGGCAGCTGTAGGCCGTAACAGTGATATTAAATGAATATTATCTGATTCTGCGCTTCGTCCATCGTCTGTCACTAATTATTTCATGTTAGAATTCATAGAAGTTTTATATGATTGTGATTTCCAACTATTAAGTAACTGTAAAAACGCTTCAAATGGAATATTACATCTTGTTCTATGCAATCATTCTCTTGAAGATTTCACATGCCCAGATTATTTTGTGCCTGAAGACCCTAATTGTAAAATATTAGTAGTTCAGCTTATCTTTTTGGAATTACAACCACTTAAATTAGTAGAGCGTTCTGTATTCTCTTATGCACGGGATGACTATGATAAGATTTGTAGTAACTCTTGGTTTTGATCTCATTTACCAAGTAAAAATCGATAAGTTACTCAATAATGTTAGCCATGAAAGTGCCGTAGAACAATTATAAATAGTTATTGCTTTACTTAGATAAAAATGTATACTGACACGCCAAGTTCAAGACTCTAAATATCCCCCGAGGTATAATTCGGCTTTAATAAAAAGCATTAAGGAAAAAAATTTAAATATATATAAAATTTAAAAATCACGGAAAAAGACATGATGAATATGCTTTCCAATTACTAAGGAACAGAGATAAAAATATAGAAAAAAGTTGTTACTTTAAATTCATTAACAACACGACTGAAGAGTTCATTGCTAAGCGCCCAAAGTTGTTTTGGTCATATGTTAAAAGTCATCGAAACAGTACTTCATACCCCACAACTATGGCTTACGCTGATAATTCAAGTGGCTCTTATGAAGAGATAAGCGAGTTTTTCTCATAATATTTTCAATCATCGTCTTTAGAGTTCCAATCTTATTTACTCAAGCATTCTGACAGTATAGTTATCGATAACATCTGTCATATTCACAGTATTGAATTAACACTTCCATTAGTGCAAAGACATCTAAAATCATTACATTTAAATAAATTCGCTGGCTCTGATATTCTACCAGCGTTTTTGTTAATAAACTGTGCTGCCGAATCATCTATTTCAATAACCATATTATTTCAACGTTGGCTACGTGAAGGGATAGTCTTCTGCGAGTATATAGAAGTCACATTTTATTACGCCTATACATAAGAAAGGTTCAAAATGTCAAGTGGAAAATTACAGGCCTATTTCTAAAGTGTGTCTGCTGGCCAAAGTTTTTGAGCGTTTAGTATACAATCAGCTTCGTGTTTTCCTTAAGCCTCATTTAATACTCCAACAACATGATTTTCTATAAGGTAGGTCTACAGTTTCTAACCTTTTTTTATATGATAAGGGTGACAAACGAGCACACAGTCCACCTGATGGGAATTGGTTGCTGCGGCCCATAGACGTCTACATCTATCCTCTATTGCAAATCAAAATGCAGATGCGTTGTCACCCGTGAGGACTAAGATGGAATGCCTCATTTCCAGTAAAAAGGGCCTCCAGCCACCTGCAGTCACCAAGCGAAACGCAGAGGTAAACCTCTACTTCACGCTGGTATTCTGTGAAGTCGTGGTACCACCCCGGTTCGAGCCGGCCCATCCGTGCGACAGCAAAAGCTGCCGCGTGGCTCTTTCACTGTTAGAACCTGATAATTTTTTACGAGTAATATAGATAGGGGTTACCAGATAGACACTATTTACACGGATTATATCAAAGCTTTCGACCGCATTAACAATAATTGCCTTTTACTATTGAAGCTTTATACTTTAGGAATCCCTGTCCATTTATTACGGTGGTTTACGTCTTATGTACAAAATAAACGCAGGCGGTGGTACTTAATGCTTACTTCTCATCATGGGTAAGTATTCCCTCTGGCGTTTTCAAGGATATTTAATCGGTTCTCTTTTGTTTTTAGTTTTATAAATAATATTAGTGCGTGTATACTCGTATCTTACCCATTTTTCGTTTTATTTATAGACGATATGAAAATTTTATGGGTTAATAAATGTCTCAGATGCATATATTTTACAGAATGACTTGAAGAGATTAAATAATATTTACTGTAGAAAGAAAAAACTAGATTTAAATGTATTTTAATGTTTCTGGGTTACGTTCCCCCATTAGAAAAATTATCTCTATTTTAATTATAAACTTTAAAATAAAATTCAGATGAACGAATCCAAAATAAATAATTTGGGAGTAATTCACGACAAGAAACTATTATTTAGTCTCCATATAGATGACATTGTTGACAAAGCTTTAGGTTTATTTAAACGTTATCCCAAACAATTTAGATCAATGAAAACTTTAAAAAACTATTGAATTGTTCTTACGGCCGTAGTCATCTAGGTTATTTGAGGTTATTTAATAAGTATTCCGAAAACGATTCAGACTTATTCTGTGATAGTATTGCGAACATTAAATCTACTCTTACAACAGATTTCATAAGTAGTGTGTCTGAGTAGCGATTTCTTGTTAATGTATTATGCCTATATGTGGAAACTTTTTATTGGCATATAAGTTTTATTATAGTGATCTGGATTATAAATGTAGCTGTAAGCTCCCAAATAAAATAAAATTTTACCCACTGTGAACGAAATTAGCTTGGACAAAATAATTGCATATATTTAACAATTTAAAACTTCGCATTATGTTGCTCTACAACATGTTTTAATGTTTATTAATCTCATTTGTGAAGATTAGTTTACGCAAATTTAAACATAATGCGAGGAATATTATTTGCTTTTGTCTGCCTAATAAAGGTCGAGGAACTTTTAAAATGAAACATGTTAAGCTATAACCTACATAAACCTCCCCCAAAAACGCCTCATAGAGGAGTTAATATACACAATTGCCACGCATAACAGGCAGATTAGTAACCGCAATTTTTATTTTTTTAAGATATCAGCAAAGAACTCCTGCCCATGGAGATAGGCACATGATGAAATAGGGGTGTTCCTTTTCCATTTCGTTTATTTTCCCCTATCGCCTTTTAACTTTTTTTTTGAATTACACGGAACATAAGCGCCTAGTTAATTATGTTCCAGTTGTTTATGAAATTATATAAGCGAACTTACTGTCGACCTGGTGGTGAATGGTTACGGCAGTATATGAATACCTGCAACCAACTTTAAATGAAGAACGCTGCAGGTGCGTTGCCACCTTTTTATAGAAGAGAAGACAAATAGCACGCGCTTCAGCTGATTAATAACTGCAACACTGGGATTTGCTGGCGTGTTGCCGTACTTTTACAAAGGAGTAAGCTCTATTCTTGAACCTCTGGGAACTAAAGTGAAATGTCCTGTCGCCTGTAATTATAATTGATGCCTTTATTACCTTTGGACCAAAACACAGGAGTCCAAACATTGATGCTTGGCGCCAGAAATAGTGAGAGGATCTACCCAGATGACTCTTAGGCTTACAATGGATCGCACCTACTAGTAATGTAAAAATATGTAAAATGGAACAATATAGCATATTTTTACTTAGTGATTCAGTGATTTACTGCAACCTCACCTGGTGGTAAGTTGTGATGAAGGCCTAGATGGTAAATCGCACTATCTTTTCGTAACAAAAGCTTTACTAGATATTAACCCTCAGGGGTAGAAACGCATCTCCATTTTGATTCTTAATCGAAGATAGATGTAAATGACGCTGGGGCATGAGGTGGACTGTGTGTTGGAATGACATCATAAATAAAAAATTGTTTTTCTCTTTCAAATCACAAAAAATGAAATAAATAATAACAAAAATAACAATGATGAAAATGTTTGTTACATGAATTAGAGCAAACTTAATAAAGGTCTATAATAAATAAAGAAGAGGTTCGTTAGTAACTTACTGTTTGAAATGTATAGTGTTACGTTCCACACAACGAACTCAAAGTTTTAATTGGCCTACAAATAACATCGCGTATCGTGCTCCTAATTTTATGATATTATTTCACGTGTTGTAACCATTCTGATAATTTTATTTCAAATCTTTCAAAAATAATTTAAAAAGTAATAATTTACGTACGGTATAAACGATTTGGTTATACTTTATTTTATTTCTTTTTTATTCCGACTACAAAAGGGAGGAGGTCTCAATTCAACTGTAGGTTTTGTTATGTGTTATTGATAACTTTTTTCTGGGTGAACTGATTTCGATGGAACTTTTTTTTATAGGAGAGGATGCAAAGGAGCATGCGGCTCACCTAATGGTAAGTGACTACCGCCGCTCATGAACGACTGCAACACCAGGGGAACCAGGGGAATCGCAGATGCGTTGCCAGCCTTTTAAATAGAAGAAGGCTCTTTTTTTGAAGGTACCTTAGTCTTATCAGTCCGGAAAAATCGCTGATGGTAATCGATTACACAAGGAAGTTGCGCGAAGAAGAAAACATCTTCTAAATCGCTTAGTGCTGGACCGCTAATCGTCAAGATGGTGTGGATGGTATCAGGAGTTCTGCCGCGATGTGCGTTCATGAAATTTGGCGGCTGGGATTAATCCGAATAATTTCTCAGAGCACTCCTCGTAGTAAATGCGAAAGAAAATGCAAAGGGATGCAACATCTCTTCGCAGGGCCAATGAATCGAGCCGATCTAAAAGGACTCGGTCGTTAAAGATTCGAGCCGCTATGCGCTGGATGCGGTCAAGTGGAAGGAGCTGGAACTGGGGAGCTCCGACTCAGAGATGGGAACGGTATTCCATGTGAGGCTGAACCTGCGCCTTGTAAATATAACAAAGAAGGTAACAAAAATAACAATGATGAAAAATTTTTTCCATGAATTAGAGCAAACGTTATAAAGGTCTATAATAAATAAAGAGATGTTAGTAACTTACTGTTTGAAATGTATAGTACTACGTTCCACACATCGAACTCAAAGTTTTAATTGGCCTACAAATAACATCGCGTGTCGTGCTCCTAATTTTATGATAGTATTTCACGTGTTGTAACCATTCTTATAATTTTATTTAAAATATTTTAAAAATTATTTTACAAAGTGAGTAATTTACGTACGGTGTAAACGATATGGTTATACTGTATTTTATTTCTTTTTTCTATCGACTTGAAAAAGGAGGAGGTCTCAATTCATCATTCATAACTTTTTTCTGGGTGAACCGATTTCGATAGTAATTTTTTATTGTACTTCTCATGTGGTCCCAATAAATTTGATCAAGGTCTGACCAATAGTTTTTGAGTTATACTTAATAATATGCTTGAAGTCGGTTGTACAAAATTTTAATATATTAATTATTATAAGCTAGTACTTGACTACTATCCCAACTAATGGTAATTGTTGATGCAGCCACAGATGTGAAAGCGTTTGACTTTTAGACTCTTGCCTTGAAGACACTCACATTGTAACCGAATGAAAAGACAGTTGCTGGCAAATTATTCTACTCCGTTGCCGTAAGATTTCTCAATGACGCAATTTTGTTTTGTTTGAATTTAGAGTGATCTTTCTAAAATTATTTTGTTTCGATTCGCAAATGAATTCTATATTCGATAAATTTAGCTTTGGACTGTATCGATAGTGCTAATAGATCCAATCAATAAGCGCATATTGTACACCAAGATCTTCGTTTGGCACGACGTAAGCGGCGGTGGCGATTACTTCAACTCCATGATTTATTTATTTATTACTAGCGATTCTCCCCGGCTTTGCATGGTTGATTTCTGGATTTCGACAATAACGCCACCTACCGGGTCTAATTGTGAATCTAAAAAACGCTATAATCAACTTAATCACGCACACAAAATGTCATTATTGAACTATTATTATTATTTAATTATTTATATATCTATTATTTTAATGACATTGGGTCTTATAATCACTAAGTGCCTTGCAACACAACAGGGTGCCAGGCAACCCTGGGATTTTAAGAAAAGTGTTGGTGGGAGAAATCGTTAATTTACATTTTATGATATTTGACTTAAGGTAAGCCTTTACAGTTCTAACAGTACACTTAAGCTAAGCTTATGCATGGTCAAATAAAAGTACACGAAATAAGCATTTTTATAATAATTTCAGCACACTAATTATTCTAGCCTACAAAAATGATGGCTATTCTTTAAATATTTGCTTATGAATACACTGTTGTTGTGTGTCAATCATGATTTCTGTCATTTGTTTTTTTGAACGATCCAGTTCGACCAATCACAAACAATGGACGGAACCTTCTTAAGCTTTTCATATATTAATTATTTAATATCGTTAAAAGAATTAATCTTAGCAAGCTTAAAGTATGAAGGATAAGAACCACACATCATCACCACACTACATCGATCACGACAGTCCACTGCTGGATATGGGCCTCCCCAAAGAAAGGAAGGATAAGAACACTATGAAATATATATAAAAACGGTAAAAGATTTGCTTGGGTTCTATCAAATGATCAACGCTTACGACCAACCAACTGTGTAGAAAGTATACAAGATGTTGTTCTACAGTACTGAAACTGGAAATGAGCCATAAGAATGATCAAGCGAAATAGCGCGATTTAGTTTTCTTTAAGTCAGTTTTGATTTTTATTAAGAGTTTAATTTTGTTAACCTTTTGAGTTGACCACAAGCTCAAGGTACCATCTAGAATGTCGTCTGAATAGTTCTTCTGTTTTTTAAAACGATAAGTTATGTTAACTTGGTAGCCAATGCTATCAATATACACGTGCAATTGTGTATTTAATTTTAATATCATGTTGGAATATTGACGGCAAACGCATCAACAGAATCTAGGGATATTTTATATTTCATAAAATATCTAAAAATCTATGAAGAATTTTCTGATAAAGTAAATGGAAGAATAATAGATTATTTTAAGGTCTATAAGAAAAATTAAAAATCATTTCGTAATTTATTTGTTTTAAATATAAAATGCAGGTGGCTCAGGACCGTGTTTTGTGGCATTCCTTGGGGGAAGCCTATGTTCAGCAGTGGACTTGTGAAGGGCTGTGATGATGATGATGATGAAATATGAATGTTAATTTTTTTAATCGCAGTAGAAAATTAGATGATAAAAAAACTTCATTTTTTCTTATAAAACTATTAATTTTAATTAAAATTGAAAATATCTTACAAAATCTAATTATTAATAACCAGTGTTGCCACCATTTACATTAATTACACATCAACATCGATTGTTTATACTTAAAATTAAATTGTCAAAGTCTTGCTGCGGTATGAGTACCCATGTTATTTGCAAGAGTTTGTAAAGTTGTTGTTCCGTCTTCAAATTTGGCGGAAAATCTCTCAAAGCTTTGGTATTAGACTTCAAAGGGAAGGTATTGGCCGTTAGTTTGGTCAATGCCTCCCCATTGGACATTATTCAACAAGGCGGGAACCCGAATGGGTTCTCCCCTTGTCGTGGCAGGGGGGGGAGGGGGCTTAGTAGCCGTGACGTGGTCACCGGCGGTGAACTAAGAGGAACCCCATGCCTGACTCGAGGTATATAGGGCCAGCCCGAGGAAGCCACTCTGAGCGGGTTTGGTGAGCCCATTTTGGATGTGTGTTGGAGGACCGCGGCGAGAGGGATGTTCCCTCCTCCTTCCGCTCCTGGCGAGCGGGAGTGGCGGAGGAAGATGAGTGGTGATATGGCGATGTGCCACTAGCCCTATCCTCCGCGACTTTGACGAGACCGCACCGTTAATATATGTGGTAATGGTGGTAACGGCTTGACTGCCTCGTTGGTCTAGTGGTTGTAGTAGTGTGACTACGGGCAAAAAAAATCAGTTATTGAGTTTTTCCATCAAGAAATTCTCAGTAGGTGCCCGGAGTCAGGAAACTGGCGGTGTTTCACCCCCGTATCTCGGAAAGCACGTAAAGCCGTTGGTCCTGCGCCTGATCTTTCTCCGGTCGTGTCGGTTTACCATCCCATCGGGTTATGAGAGTGAGGGAATAGAGAGTGCGCCTGTGTTTGGGCATACACTTGGGCACTATAATCCTGTCCTGCGCCGATGGCTAGTCTCCGTTCAGACTGGCCGTGGCTGAGATTCGGTCTGGAGGACATTATTATTATTATTAATGGTGGTAGTAGGAGAGGAGTGTCAGTATTGCGAGGCGCCGTTCTCCATACCCTCCGCAGCCGAATCCTGGTCGGCGGCAGAGCCATAGACCAGATCCTCCGCTGGGGTCACGAAGGCTAGAAGTGCTTCTGAGTGCTCGTTTTTTCTGGCACAATGGCCTTCGCGCGTCTGACATGGGGGCGTCAGTTGTGCATGTGAAGTTGGAGGCCGCGGAGAAGAGCACACCATGTGTTCTGGTGCCTAAGAGGGATATAGAGGAGTAGTCCTTTCCCGAGGAGGTGTGGCCATGGTGCGGCAAGCACTGGTGGGGCCCCGAATGTGTGCCAAAGCGTTCCCGAGGCCTTGCCAATATGTGATGAAGATGGAACACCATGGAATTTTAGTCAGTGCGAGTCCGACATAACCCGTTCTTGCCCCCATTAAGCAGATATGCGTATTCATTTCTCCATGTAAAAGAAAAAAAGCCATAGTTTTGAATTCATGGAAGCTAGCTTTGGTCCACCTGATCCCTAAAAAAGCGACCGCTGAGAACCGTCTAACTACGGGCCTATCGCCACCATCTCCTTGTTCTCCAAAATAATGGAATCCATTATAAACTGGCAGCCATGAGCTGCCTTGAGACTTCAGCTTGTGACTTTCTGGTTTAACTTATAGATAGGCGGAGGCAGTAGAGTCTATTGATTCAGGTAGGAGAGTCAAGGAGGCATTGATCGTTTGAACATTACGAAGCCCTTCGATCGGGTTTGGCACACAGCGCTTCTTTAGAAGTTCCCTTCCTATTGGCTTCCCGAGAAATTGTGCTATTGGATTACCAGCTTTCAGTTTCACAAGGTTGCGTGCTAACACTAACGCCGTTACTTCTACATATTTATGATATGTTACAAACGGGTAACACTCATTGCTATGCGGACGACAGCACTGGTGATGCTTTACACACCGGTGTGCCAATATTTCTCAGGAAAAAATCGCCAAGTATCGGAACAAACTTGTGTCTGAAGTTGAGAGTTTGATTAACAAAGTTTCGGGTTGATGGCGACTAAGTTTAGTCCAGTTTAATCCGCAGAACCACAAGTTTGCGTGTTTACCGCTAAAAGAACCCCTTTGTCGTATCTCCAGTTTCAGAGCACTCCCACTCTTGTTGTTGTGCTTCAGCCAATATCGGAATCCTCAGCGTCGACATATAAAATCACGTGCAGGGTAGGTATGGTAAGTGGTTGCTGCGGCCCATAGACATCTACATCTATCCTCTGTTACAGATCAAAATGTAGATGCGTTTTCACCTGTGAGGACTAGGATGGAATGCCTCGTTTCCAGTAAAAAGGGCCTCTATCCACGTGCACTCACAAAGCGAAACGCAGAGGTAAACCTCTGCGTTTACCTCTGCGTTCACGCTGGTAGTCTGTGAGGTCGTGGTACCACCCCGGTTCGAGCCAGCCCATCTATGCGACAGCAAAAGCTGCCGCCTGGCTCTACCACTGTTATACACTTTTTATTCTTACCATCAGGTTCGCCGCATGTTCCTTTGCCCACTCTTCTATAAAATAACAAAGATTTCTTTTCAAGGAATCTTACTCCCGACACCTTATCAAGTATAAGAGTTGCACTACGAAAATTGCTATGATTTCATACGGGATAGGGATGGTCTCAAGGTCAATATATTAAGTGAGCAAACTAATTAAATCATATACGGAATATACAGAGTGCCACATCATTTCCGTTATGAATGGACGCATGAAGTGAGCAAAACATAGGAACCATATACGGAATATATAGATCGCCATATCATTTCCGTCACGAACGGACGCACGAAGTGAGCATAACGTACGAAATATATATAGAATATACAAGGTGCCACATCGTTTCTGCCATGAACAGACGCATGAAATGAGCAAAACCTACAAACTATATACGGAATATACAGAACGCCACATCATTTCCGTCATGAATGGACGCATGAAGTGAGCAAAACATACAAACAATATACGGAATATAGTAATATAGTGTGCCACAGGCTTGTTATGATGAACGGACGTCCTAAATGAGCAAAAAATATTCCAAATTGAATATCATCCTGTCGAATATAAATGAAATTCCGATTCTACATGTTATTTGTCAAGAGATAAATTAACAACATTCACTCTCTAAACATTTGTAATTCTACCGGAAATAGAAGACGTAATAAGTATCTATCGTGAAAAGATGCCAGAAGTCATCAGCGATGTACATATATATATATATATATATACTAGTTCGCCAGGCAGACGTTGTTCTGCCCTCCCCAACGACCCTTCCTATAAAAATCCTTAAATTCGTAATAAAAAATTTGAGGGTCATTTATCGGGATAAAAACTATTCTATCTCTCAAGTTGGACCAAAATGCACACAATATACTTTCATTGAAATCAGTTCAGTAGTTTAGGAGTCCATCGCGGACAAACAACGTGACACGTACTTTTATATATAAATAATTAATAAAAAAAATTTGCAGACTGTGTGCAGTTTGGCCCAACTTGAGAGATAGGATAGTTTTTATCCCGATAAGTGACCCTCAATTTTTTTATTGCTAATTTAAGGAGCTTTTTTGGGAAAGCAAATGGTCGTTCGGAAAAGGCAGAACAACGTCTGCCTGGTCATCTAGTATATATATATATATATATATATATATATATATATATATATATATAATATATATTCTAGGTATCTGATGATTATGATAAAACCTCTTAACACGTTAGTTCTCCAGTGCACCGAATACAGTATACGCCGCATGGGTTCGTCACGTCCATGTACCGTAAACGGTACACGCGCCCTTGTCTCTTTCTATAAGCTCTAACTTCATGGACTTCTCAGTTAGTTTATTCTATTTGTCAGGACTTGCTAATAGAGCACTAATAAAAAGAAAAATCATAAAACATTTCATTTTTTTTCTATATGTGGATGTTTGAAAAAAATAAAAAAGTTCAATAAGAAAATGGCTTTATTTATGCAATAGAATTTCAGAAAAACATTGGAGACAATAAGTTTATTTACATTTATTACAGTGCGTTGTCACTCTTTTAGCTTTTGCTCTTGCAGTTTTTGGAAGACTTCCAAGGTCAATAAGATTTTTATAACACCCAAGGCAACGTCTTCGTATAGATATACCCCTAACTTTGCCTTTAGGTTCTATAAAATGTGAGCTCCTATTGAACCCAACAGTGTACTTGAGGATGATGAAGACAAGCTTGCAAATGGCATTTGTATCACTATTTCGGATGAACGCGAAGTGCTCGGCTGTGGTTGTGCTTCACGTGTTTGCTGCTAGTCAGGTTCAATTTTCAACAATGTCTTCACGATTGCTTCATTTGCTGCCAAAACGACGTTGTACAATTCTTTTTTTTTCAGGATGTAAGTCATTATAAATTATCTGTCATTAAAAATCTCTCCTGATTTGTTCGTGGTCAAAGTATTGCATTTTTATCATATTCCAATTATTATTTACACCATAACGATTGGCGCACTAACGGCCAAAATTTCAAAGTTTTGAAGTTGAGATGTCACTGTTTTATTTTGTTTTAATGTCAAATAATTACCACAAACAAGAATACGAATAGAAAAACTTTTTTAAACTCGCTGTTCACAAATCCACGGTACACGCTAAGTTTACTCGCTACTTCAAATCGATAAGTCCGTGTACCGAATACGGTACACGGTCAAAAGGTAAGAAAAACAGAATAATTAGTTATTTATGTAGTCTAACTATCCAAAATTAGTCATATTGAATCAATTTGACACAGCATAATACAAAAACTGATTTGGACATGTGAGGTTGTCGAAAAACTCTGTACGGGGACAGTTAACGTGTTAATAGAGAAGAGGTATAAAAATAGCAGTGGAATAGGTTGGATAAAATGGATGGTTTTATTACGGCGTCATGGTTGTATTCAAATTCAAATAGTTTATTGCCAATTAGGTTGATACCGTTTACATAGTTTATTAGTATATTAGTATAGTAGATCCATGCTGCAGCTATATTAGTGGTATAGTTGTAGTACGAATGGGTCGGTATCGACCGGGGAAGGACCACGCCCTCACAGAATACCAGCATAAAATAGCAGCTTAACACTGCTGTTTTTCGTATGGTGTGTATAGAGAACCATTTTTACTGGAAAAGAGACATTCCATCTTATTCCTCACGGGTGACAACGCATCTGCATTTTGATTCTTTATTGAGGATAGATGTAGATGTCTATGGGTCACAGCAACCACTTACCATTAGCTGGACTGTGTGCTCGTTTTTCACCTTATCCTATAAAAATATTTAAAATTAGTACAGCTTTATTCCGCCATTTGGCATGCGATATTGATCACATTTTATTATTTTTATATTAAATTAATTAATCATGCTATAGTTATAATTGGTATTCACATGATACATAACCAAAATAATACAGATAAGTCAATTTAGATAATATTGTATAATTCAATACAATTTAGTTATTCTGAGTCATGTAATAGCTAATTATAGAATTTCATATTTGTCTTCGAGATATTCTTTCACACTATAGTATGCCCTATTAACATGGAATTGCTTGAGTTGTGTTTTTAAACTTGTCTATGTTGGAGCATCTCAAAATGTGTAATGGTAAGTGTTTATAAATTTTATATGTACGTATTGTAGTACAAATGGGTCGGCTCAACCGGGGTAGGACCACTCTCTCACGGAATACCAGAGTAAAATAGCCGCTTAAGTTATATGTTGCTGTGTTCCTTATGGTACGTGTAGAGAACCGGATACCCTTTTAATGAAAAGGAGGCATTCCATTTTAGTCCCCAGGGTTGACAACTCTTTTGAATTGTAGTTCTTAATTGATAATAAATGTAGATTTCTATGGAACACATCGTTCACTTACCATCAGGTGGCCTGTGTGCTCGTTTGTTACCCTTATTCTATATAAAAAAAATTATGAGTATATTTATTAACTTCATGTGTACTTAAAATATTTTTCTTTCCAGAAGTAATTCTAAATGCAAAGATTAGAAGTGAACACAAGATAACGGTAATAATATTTAACCCTAAAACCAAAACAATCGTGAGCTGCTCTCATTAAAGTTATCGCTTTAGCAAACAACTGCGGGTACTGGAAATGGAAGCAAGGATAAGGAAGGAACATTATTATTGCTTTAGGAAATTTCCCTCGTAGAAGCGTAAATTTAGTTAAAGGGTTTTTCTGAAAAAATCTATTAATTTAATATTTCCATTATTTTCCTTTCTTGACTTGCTACTATCGCTTTGTTTTTCACCTATAATCCTACCGCATTCAGTATGAACCAATGTTCCAATTCTACCTACAATATATATGAACTGATATCACCCTCATACGTGTTTATATTGCGGCAGTGTAACCTACTGTATTCCTAATTGTAAAGTAAGGGAACCAGTGGAATTATAGGCTGAGAACCGTTTCATACACGTTTTCATATTTTTCAGAGACAAAATAAAATAAGGTCAACACAAAAAAGGCCAGGTGACCTAAAATAGTGGCTTAACCACTTTCGTTGTGTCTGACTATAGACAAAAATAAATAAAAAAATACTGGAAGAATTATTTGTGTTTTCAGTATACGCTAGTAACCAACAGAAGGGAAATGATACTGAAAACGTTTTCTCAGTCTGCCTCAACTACAGCGATTACATACAAATACTATTCGATTCAATCAACTGCGTAGGATATATTATAGTGCCACAAATGTTTGCTCAAACGTGAAGATATTCACGCGAACTAATTTACACGTAGTCACTTAAACGCTTATGCTATAAGATAAGCAAGCACTAAGGTACGGTCTAAGAGATACGTAAACAATTCGAAGTTAAAACAAATCAAGATACGAAAATTACTTGGATTTATAATATGCTATTTTAAATATTTTAAAAACAAATAGTGTTACATATAGATTGATTACAAATTTATACAATGGAAATGTGGTGACGGCGTAAGAAAATCCTTCAGCAAATTACGGTCCTTGAGTATCGTAAAAAGCGACTATGGGAAAACCCATAACCCGTAAAGTACCCAGGCCGACGATAGATTTTGCCGTTTAATGGCGGTATAAGAATATCCACTACCTCAAAGCATCTTGTGGGTGTTGTAAGAGGCGACAGAGTGATAAAATCAGGAGATGGTCAGCAGCGTCTTCCTAATAAGGACTACAAATAAGAAAATGCGGTTGCTAACCCACTTGCCAAGCGTGGAAACTATGGCAAATACGCCCCTGTAAGGCAATCCATGGCGCAGGCCTATGTTCAGCCTTAAATAGGCTGTAACAGAACGTAACGGAACGTCGACGAAGAGCAGCGTCAAAGGTGTGTAACGTCAGGTACTGCGAAGGTCAATCCGCCTGCTAAACGTGACGACTAAGGCAAATCTTGCCTATCCTGGGCTTTCCTTGGACTTTTGGAGTCCGATGAGGAAAATAAATTTATTATAAGAAATATCCTTTCCTTAAAACGTGACCGCATTATGGTTTAACAGTTAAGATTTTGTTTCCAAAACCCAAATTACTCTTACCAATGCCACCAAGGAAGTTGCCTCAACTGAATCCCAGAGTATGATTAGTTTATGGCCGCGATGGGCCTTACATTGCCATTATTAATTTTCTCTTCTTAATTTTACTATAATGATAACTATCACCGTCCGTATTTTATTATATTATAATAAAATACGGACGGTAATTGTGATTACACAGTGTAAAATTAATTATATAACTGTATTAATACAATTATCTAATTAATTTTACACTGTGTGTTGACTGTCGACTGACAATCAACACACAGCAGTCGGCTGACTGTAGCAACTTTGCCAACACTAATTTGTCAAATTCCCCGAAAATTGATGTCAAATTTCCCAATTTAAGAACAAAATTTCAACAGATTCCCTACAAATTCCCCTCAATTTTATTTTATTTTCCGAGAATATTGACCCTATTGTAAGCTGAATTTATTTTAAGTTTTACTGTTGGTTTTATGATTAAGTATTTTCATGATTTTTTTATGAAATTATCGTTTTATTTAGCTATACTAACATGATGGAGCGTGAATAAAGTTAATAAAACGTTGTAAAAAGATGTTTTCTTTTCCTCGGGATTGAATTTCTTTATCTCTATTTGTGACCCACCATCAAAGTTATCCTTAGAACTATCATCGGTCTTCGTTTTCGGAAGCGTTACACAAACACATGGTATATATATAATAAATATATATGAAAAATATATGTGTTAAATATATATATAAATATATATGTTGCGTTCAGTATACGGACGCAAAATTGACCCACCCTGATAATCAGTCAACAGACTTCATATTATCGGTAAACCATCTCGGCAAAAATTGGCATGGACGTTCTTTCATCATTGCAATGAATTTCGGCGAATATTTTAGTTCAGCGATTTGCCGCAAAACATTTGTAGGTCGCTACTTCTTGGCATATATCGGTGCTGTGTATATTTCACTTTTTTCTCCATCTTTTACTCCGCGTATCTTGCTACCGTATATTGTGAAGATTTTTAAAGTTTTTATCAACTCAAATCGATGATTTAACTACTTCCGCAAAGTGAGCTGCCAATATGGGCTGTACGGGGAAGTAAATATGAAAGCGGGCGGGAGGCTCTTACGATTCACACTCGCGCACTTGGCGAATATTTGTTTATTAGCTAATAGTCGCTGATCGCTCATTTGGAGTCCGTTTGGAGCGTGCGCTGCTTAATCGTAAAAGTGAAGTGTGCATTTTGTGATCGTCTTGTTTTTTCTTAACATTTGTTTGAATTGTAGATTTACTGATTGTAATGATTTCATTAAAAAAATAAACAAAAACAACATTTGATTAATACTATTTTTATTTATTGTTTTCAAAATACGTTGTCACACATGAGTAGGTTCCTATAAGAACAAAAATAATATAAAACATTTATCTATATATCCTTAAGATCCTCGTCAGATTCAAGCTGCCTGAAATCTTGATGAAAAAGAGAAATAGCTTGTATGTCACCAAGATAGGCCCGAGGTCGCAAATTGAGAACAGGGAGACGTGCAGAGAGCCAAGCGTAAAAGCGTTTTTAACAGTGGTAGAGCTACGCGGCAGCTTTGCTGTCGCACGGATGGGCCGATTCGAACCGGGGTGGTACATGATCTTATAGATTACCAGCGTGAAGTAGAAGTTTACTTCTTCATCTCACCTGGTAAGTACAAGTGGACGAAGGCCCGATTCTGCAATCCCCCTTAAGATGGTTAAATAAAACACTATCCCAGGAGAATACCACCATCTTTGGTGACGGAGATCCCTCGCTGAGCATCCCCTGTTTTTAACGTCTCGGCAGTCTTGAAGGTCTTGTGTATTCTATCCACTCAACCGTCCACGGTGACTACAGTCTCCAAAACCATTATTGCCTCACCTGTATAGGCACCAAACGACATCTTTCGGCTTAAACGCGTACAGCGCAAAAGATAGGTGTTATTAATACAATAAAAAATTATAAATAGTGCTATATGAAATTTGTCGTCTGTGAAAGTGAATTTTATCTGTATAATAGTAACAAATTATTTAATAATATATAAAGTATAAATTTATTTAAAAAAAAGTTAAAATTAAATTTTGCCATTTTTGTTTGTGGAATGTTAACGTGTGAGAAATTCGATCAAAAATGTGATAACGTTTCTCTTTTTATACGTTATTTCTAATGTTGTTGTACATCAAACTAATTGTGAAGGTATTTTCTATAGTAAATATGTATCATTACGACAATTACAAAACGTTTACATATAATGATTTAACTCTTAATTTTTATCACTATACGCGATCATCAATTATTGATTATATGTTGTTTAAAATGTACTCGTATTCTAATCAGTTTTTTGTGTTAAATGAATGCAAAATATAAAATAATGATTCACTATTAAGATATATCACGTTGAAAGCAATTTATAAACGAAATATCTGTTGAGATGTGTCTAGAAATTATTAAAACCTATTTTTTTTTTCATTTATTTACTTATTTATAAAAAATTATATTGGGTAAACACTATATACTTATGTATTTTGAGTATATAAGATGTAATTAATATTGAAATAATTTTAAAGGGAATATCATGTACTATTATAATATAAAATAATTGTCTCCAGTAAGTATTACACTTTTCTTGTAAAACTCGAAATAAAAAATAAATACGGTTTTTTTGATATTCCCATTTTTAAGCTTTATTTTCAGGCTTTAGTTTTAATATATTAATTTTCTTTGAACAAAATAAAATTTTGAATTCTTTGAGTCTTTTGAGAATATTTTTAATTGAATGTAGCTATAGTAGTTTTTCAGTAGTAATTGTTTTTGTTAAGACTGTCTCGCGCGGTCGTAAAAAAATAGTGACATTTAATTCGCGGACAGGTCAGGCGAGAATCACTCGCGCGAGGCGGAACGTTGAGTGGCTATGGCTGAGCTTATACTGCGACAAATATATCCGCGTCTACGGGTACCTCTATAGGTTCCATATAAGTAATACCTACACTGACCGACTCACCGACCACGTCCAAATTCTGCAGACTCCGTGCTACAACAAGTCCCATCTGGAGAGATCTTGATCCTGGGTAATTTTAACGCCCACCACTTGATTGGTTCCCGTTTAACCGATCATAGATGTGTTTATGTGCCTTGGCATATGGTCTCACACATCTGGTTACTTCGCCTACGCGAATTCCAGATGTGGAGGATCATGCACTTTCCTTGTTACACCTTCTGCCGACTTCATCCGGACTGATATGGTGGCCGGTGATGCTCCTCTTGGCTCTTCGGACCATTGTCTGATCCGGACGACGGTGCCACTTACGCTACCTAGCGGTAGCATTCTGTGGGTTGCCGTCATGTTAAGCACTAAAGTTTGGTAGATTTGGACAGGATGCGGTCTTTTTTCCATCCTACCCTTGGGGTTGGGTATTTTCGTCGCATTATCCTAACGTTGTTGCTAATACAGTCTTTGATGTTGTTAGTTCATGGAATGGAACTTTTTATTCCATCATCTGTGGTGCCTATCAGAGGCAGAACTCGGCTATGGCTTGGTCACTCCTGTAAAATTGTATTACACCTGGTGTGATGCAATTTTATAGAAACGACTTTTGCTGCTTATGCAAGAGTGCTAGTGGGCCTAAAGTGACGCAACGTCTCTGGATGCAAACACAAGCGTTCTTAAAAAGAAGTACAATACCGCCTCCACTCCTTCAAAAGTGTCATTGGCAAATCAAAGTCAGAGCGCATCGGCAGTATTGGCGAGAAAATAGTTCGACTTCCTTCTGGAACACGTGAATTCTAGTCTCTCGCCAAGGCTATCCAAGGGAACTTTTGTCAGCCATCTCTACCATCTCTGCACAAGGAGGAAGACTCACTGGCTGATACCGCAAATAAGAAAGCCAATCTGCCAAGCTCTCTTTTTGAGTCCAAGTCGAATTCCGATGACGGAGGGAAACACGACGCCGATCATCCCACGATGTGACAGTGCAGGATGTGTTGTTTATACTGCGCTCGGTGCGCAAAGCACTCCTCTCCTTGTACCTTCACAAGTCGAGTGGGCCTGACCGAGTCACTACTGTTTTGTTTAAGACGTGTGCTTCGGAGTTGGAACCTGTTTTAACGCGTCTTTTCCATTACTACTACTCTCTAGCCTTCGTACTGAATTCATATAAGATAGCTTTGGTCCACCTGATCCCAAAAAAAGGCTACCGCTCAAACTCGTCTAACTGAAGGCCTATCGCCATCATCTCCTTATTCTCCAAAATAATGAAATCCATTACAACCTGCAAGCTCATGTTGTATCTTGAGGCTTCAGCTAGTGATCTGCTGGTCTACCTGACTCATGGGTGGGCGGAAGCAGTAGAGTCCAAGGGGGAGGCATTGATCGTTAGTTTGGACATTTTGAAGGCCTTTAGTCGTGTTTAGCCAACAAAGCTTTTTAGAAGTTTCCTTCCTATGGGCTTTACGAGAAATTGTGAAATTGAATCACCAGCTTTCTTGTAGATCGGAGCATCAAGGTCGTAGTAGACGGTGCATGCTCCGATGACTAGGGTGACACTGAAAGTTCTTAGAAAATCAAAAGCTGAACAAATTAGCAAGTTGCTAGTTTTATTATATCTTTTCAAAATAGTGTCCATTTACATCAATACATCGGTTCATCCGATGGAACCACTGAGAAAAGTACTTTGCCCACTTGTCCTTAGGGGTTTATTCGACGGCATTTTGAAATGTAGCCACTGCTTCCTCGGCATCCATAAAACATTTTCGTCGAAGGTTTTCTTTTATATTCATTTCATAAAATCATTGTAATAAAATTTTCTCGCATTGAATTCATGCTGGCATGTCACAGACAATTTTCAATTTGCCGCCAAATCGTGAACAAATGATAAATTAATTAAATACGTACACAATAATATCGGCAAAGAGTTCCATTTTCAAAATTTGAGAAAACTTTTTTATTATACCGTTTATAAATGGCCAATTCTAAAAACTAAGTGTCGCCGTCGTGCAAGCGTAAAAAAAAAGCAAGAATATCGTCTCCTGTCCAATAAAAATTAAATTTCTATTATAGTATGTTGTTAGTTAACGGCTTAGGTTAACAGATAAACTAACAATATTCACTCTCTGAACATTTGAAATTCTACCGGAAATAGAAGATGCAATAAGTATCTATCGTAAATAGACGCAAGAAGTCGTCTGCGATGCAAATATATATATATATATATATATATATATATATATATATATATATATATATATATATATATACCTAGTCAGGTCATAAATTCTGTCACATGTTTAATATAAAATAATTGAAACAAGTTTATTCATTATATAACCATTTATATACCAAAATGAATTTAACAAAACATAGATTTTTATTTTTTTTCCCGCGTACCGCTTCAACAAAGCGCGGCATCTCTTCAGTCTCAGGTCCATTAGACAAGCATTCAAACGATGTCCTGTTTTTCTTCGATATGCCCGAAGCCCTAAGTCTTCATTTAACACCCTTTTCACCGTGGTTCTGCTTAACCCCATTTGAAGGGCCAACAGTTTCTGCTTACGTTTGGGATTTCTTTGAATTCGCGCCTTCACAGCTTTTATCATTGCTGGAGTCCTAACAGACTGACGGCGAACATTTCTTGACCTGTCATCTACACTAGAGTCTTCATTGTATCGTTTGATGGTACGATAAACGAATCTTTAGGCTATATTCCAATTTTTCAGTATGTCAAAAATTTGAATTGGCGCGTAACCGCAACGATGCAACGCAATAATTGCAACACGGTCTTCTTTAATCGTCCACTCCATATTTAAAAATGAGTAAATTTCTAAAAACTATAAAGTTTTATTTTCATGAACAATTCGAAATTCGAATTCAATAAACTTTTTTGTGGCCAGCATTCTAAAAGAAAAGTTTTTACTGTGTGATACTTATGACCTGACTGTACACGACACGAGATGGAGTGACGACCTAGTAATACATGCAGGAAGTCGATGGATGCAGGTGGCTCAAGACTGTGCTTTGAGGCATTCCTTGGGGGAGGCCTATGTTCAGCAGTGGACTTTGAAATATATATAATATATATATATATATATATATATATATATATATATATATATATATATATATATAAATTGGTGGGATTGAAGTGATTTATATTTCCATTATTGATATTTTAGTGGGAGAAAAAATACATTCATTGAAATGCCGCAGACAAATTTATTACAACATGTTCCTTTTTGATAGAACTAATAAAGAATTGTAATAACTCCAGTTTAAACACAAAAACTTGGCTGTATTACAAACTCATATCGCAATAAGCCAACTCATTGCTATAAATTACTGATTATTTGGCTCTTCTTCATAAGATCACATACATACTAAGATTATAACTAAAACACTGCTTTTAGAACAATGATATGAAAATATAAATCAACTTCAGTGCGTGTTAATGGACTACTATATATTAACTTTAAAAATATTTTAAATTAACTTTCGAACGTATTTTCCTTTATCTACAACCACATTGTGAATCATCATTCATCAAAATCGTCATCACTCAAAACTTTAAGTAACAATTTCTCTAGTGTCAACGGTTATCGAACTATGATTGTTATTGTTTTATTTGCAAAAAATTAATATTTGAGGTGAGCGCTTAGCTTTTGAGTTACGACGGTTCTATTGCAAATATGATGATTTCCTCGTTGATATTGACTGGAACAAAATCTTGAGAATAGTAAAAAGAAATAGTTATGCGCACTGGATAAAAGGATTATAGTGCCGTAATACAACGACAAGAAAGAAAGCCAATAACGAAAATCTTTCCTTGTATTATTTATTTATTATACGCCAGTGCTTAACTACTATCCCACATTGCGGCAATTGGTGATGAAGCCCAAGACTGTTAGTTAAACAAAAGTCTAATTCACTCTTGCCTTAAAGACACCGATTGTAATCGTGTTTTTGTTACAAAATATGTTAAAATAAAATTCTCAGGAAGGTCTTTATTTCTATTAGTAAGTTCTCGTTTAACGCCTAAACCAATGATAAAGGAAAGTGTATACAAAGATATAAGACGCTGACATTGTTCTATGGAAAATCATGTCGTACTTGCGCTGACTAACATCCTGATGTATTCCAGTGTACAGTTGGTGTTCGAGTTTAAGTTATGAAAATTCTTGCTTTACAAAAGCCTTCAAAGGGTACTGTGCACTCATTCAAAATAATAATATGTAACAACTAAATCATTTATTAAAATGTACTATCCTCATGTTAAGAAAATTATTGAGAAACTAAATAAATTATATGTAGCCACAGATTTCTTTAGTTACTTTATTTAATACCACTAATAAATTATTATGTGATTGCGCTATGCAAAACAATATTTCAGTGCAAAATATTTTTTGATGAATTCAAATACATATTTGTTGATATCAGACATAAATAAAATGAATAGTAGAGAGTCCAAATTTAGCCTTTGGGTACTTTTATATAAGATAAAGTAAGATAAATGAATGATAACTTTTTGACTCATGTTTTGAATAGTTGAAGTTTTTTATAGAAACAGAAACAGAAACTTTTTTATTCAATATAGATTATAAATAATACTTATTGAAAGTCACTCTTTTGTATAATTACCACTGGTTCGAAAAAAACCTCTGTCCTGGGAAGAACCAGCAAGAAACCCAGCGGGACTTTTTTTTTTAAATAACAGCTTACAATCATGTATGTTACACAAATTAACAACACAACAAATTAGAAATAGCTTGGGAGCGATCACCTCACTTCCAGGGGTTATTATCATCTATAAATTCTTTAATATTATAATAACCCTTTTTATACAAACTTAGTTTAATAAAGTTTTTGAACTTTGAGCAGGTCAAATTTTGTATATTTTCTGGAATTTTGTTGTAAAAGCGTATACATCGCCCCAAGAATGAATTACTGACTCGATGGAGTCGAGTAACTGGTACTACTAGCTTGTGTCTGTTCCTAGTATTTACAGAATGAATATCACTTATTTTTGTAAAACTACTTTTATTTTTGTGTACGTACATTACATTTTCATAAATGTATTGAGAGGCCAAAGTTAATATATTAATTTCCTTAAATTTTTGTCGCAGCGACTCTTTAGGCTTTAAATCATAAATTGCTCTTATGGCCCTCTTCTGCAAAACAAATATAATTTCAGTGTCAGCTGCGTGTCCCCATAGCAAAATACCATACGACATTATGCTATGGAAATAGCTAAAGTAAACTAGTCTAGCTGTTTCAACACTAGTTAGACTTCTAATCTTTTTTACAGCATATGCTGCAGAACTAAGTCTGCTTGCTAGCTTTGATATATGGGGGCTCCATTGAAGCTTCGCGTCTAGTGTGATTCCAAGAAAAATGGTGGTATCTACAAGACTCAGTTTCTCCCCATTTAAAATTACATTAGTATTTAATTGTTTGACATTTGGAGTCATAAATTTCATACATTTCGTTTTAGTGCCATTTAAATGCAAATTATTGACATTGAACCAATTCACTAATTTAGATATAGCATTATTTACTTCGTCATATTTTAGCAAATGTCGACTTAATTTGAAAATTAAAGAAGTGTCATCTGCAAATAATACTATATCATGGTTATCTCCTACTATGTAAGGTAAGTCATTAATATATACAAGAAACAGAAAGGGGCCGAGAATTGAGCCTTGAGGCACGCCCATCTGTACCATCGACCCGGAAGAACTCGTACTGTTGATGACAACTTTTTGCGTTCTCTTACTTAAATATGAAATAATTAATTTTAGAGCATCACTTCTTACACCGTAGTGTTGAAGTTTCCTGATTAATGTTTCATGGTGAACACAATCGAAGGCTTTGGATAGATCACAAAATATACCCAAAGCATCCTGTGAATTCTCCCATGCATTAAATATATATTTAATCAGCTCAACACCGGCATCAGTTGTCGAGCGACCCCTTGTAAAACCAAATTGATTTTTATGAAGTAAATTATTTATATTAAAGAAATTTAACATTTGATCAAGAATAATTTTTTCAAAAATCTTACTAAGTGTTGGTAGTACAGAAATAGGTCTAAAATTGGCGGGGTCTAATGTACTACCAGATTTAAATAAAGGTATTACTTTACTATACTTTATTAAATCAGGAAACACACCAGATTCGATACTAGTATTAAAAATAACAGCTAAATGAGGCGCGATTGTATCTATTATAGACGCAATAACTTTAACAGAAATCCCCCACAGATCCGCAGTTTTCTTAACATCAATAGTTTTAAAATATTTTACAATATCTTTTGATGATACTTTATGAAATGTAAAATTCTTTGTACACGCATTTACATTTTGTTTAAGTAATGATTCGGCGACCGCAGGAGAAGAATTCAGTGACTTAGTGGTTAATATCGGAATATCAGTAAAATATTTCTCAAAAACCACTGCAACGTCCTGATCTGATTCGGTTAATTTGTTATTAACACTTAACTTGTAGTTTGAATTGCGAGAGTTGATCTTACCAGTTTCGCTATTAATTATACTCCATGTCATTTTAATTTTATTAGAAGCCATCTTAATTTTGTTGCTCAAATGCAAAGACTTGGCTGTGGAGCACACTCTTTTAAATATTTTTGAATATTTTTTTACATATTCTCTAAATTCGACGCTATGGTTATATGACCTTTCATGGTAAAGATCATATAACCTGCGTCTGCTCTTATGGACTCCTGCTGTCGCCCATTCATTAAATGACTTCCGACTGTTCAAGGAGAATGTTTTAGAAGTAAAAGTATTATTAAATTCATTGCAAATAAGCTTAAATAATGTTCCATACAAAAAATTTGGATCATTTTGGTATGAAAGTGATGGAAGTTTTTTCACTATGTTACTTCTAAATTTCTCCAAGCGACGTGCATTTACTGGAACAAACACAACTTTCTCATCTACTTGCTTTTTGTGAACATATGGTAACGAAACTACTTGTCCACAGTGATCAGAACTTAATTTTTGAATTATACATTTATGCAATGGCTTCACATTTGTAAAAATATTATCTATACATGTTGCACTAGATTGAGCAATACGCGTTGGCTCTATAAATAAATAAAAAAGACCATATGATTTAAATAATGATCTAAATTTAATATTGATTGAGGAAGCTTCTAGGAGATTGATATTAAAGTCTCCACATATTACAACAGATTTATTCTGTTTATTAAGCTTAGCAAAAACTTCCTCCATAATTTTTTCAAAAGTATCGTATATAGAACATGGAAGTCTGTAGACGCTCACAACAATGAGGTGCTCAAACTCAACACATGCCATTTCTACAGTTCGCTCAACAGAGAGGCTCACAATATCTTTACGTTCTTTACATGACAATAATTAACTAGCTAATATTAAGGAGCCACCTCTTAAAACCGTTTCTCTATTGAAAGAACTGACCACCTGGTGATTACTGAAGTTAAACATTAAGTTATAAGCTTTTAACCAATGTTCAGTAATACATAAAATATGAATATTGTTGCTATTTAAGAACAACTCAATTTCTAGCTCTTTGCCTATCATGCCTTGTATATTTTGATGCACCAGGTGTAAACAATTTTCATTATCTTTCTGTGGAGTCATACAATTAAAGATCTGTAAGCCACATTCTAAATTATTTAAGTTATTATAGCTGCTAGAGATTACCTCTATTGTCTCATTTTCTAATTTAAATTACTTGGAACTGATTCCAAATTGCATATTAAGTCATTACACTGCTCAAAAGAAGCAGATGTCTGTGTAGCCAAGTCCTTGGCTGAGTTAATATACAAATAATAAGATAGCACATTTGCTATCTGTCTTAAATTATATTTTGATAGGTAATACCTATCTTTAGTCAAAAATTTCTTAATTAAATTATTTATATCTATTAAATTAATTCTATCATTATAATTGTAACAATTTATTAATAAATTTAAATCATATCTTATTTTATTTTCCTGCGGCCAACCCTGTATGTAAGGCAATGTAAACAAGATAATTTTATGTACATTTAAAGTATTTAGATTATCAATATATTTTAATACTCCTTTTTAAAAGGCCGGCAACGCATCTGCAATTCCCTCCCTGGTGTTGCAGTTGTTCATGGGCGGCGGTAGTCACTTACCATCAGGTGAGCCGCATGCTCGTTTGCCCCCCTCTCCTATAAAAAAAAAAAATTTTAATAATTGATTTTTGTTTAGATTGCCTCTTCTCCCAACAAGAATTATTAATGTGCTATTAGGACAAAATTTACTAGCTAAAACTTTATCCATTATATGACTAAAGTATGCTCCAGGCATGCAATAATTACTGATCAGATGTCCTTTTAAACAGTTATTTAACATCATGCCCAAATTTTTGCCTATGTCATCACAATACATAATAACTTTATTTTTTTTTATATTTTCATTGCTTTTTAAGTCTATATCCTTTGTCATGGCACTGTCATAGAGTGTAGGTGAAAATAATGAGGTCTTACAATTAACTTTGTTATTTACACATATTGTCCCCGATGAACCTGGTATGGAGCGCTGATACTCACTCTGATGTTTTATTAAGGAGTCAAAGCGCTCCTCATTATACTTACATGATTTTACCAGATCATTCATGGCCAATATGTGTTCTTTTATCTCATCTTGAGCCGATGCATATTTATTTGATATAATTTGTAGAGAGCTTTTAAGTGATAAAATTGTTGAATTTAGACACTCTATATCAGTCTCATAACAGTGATTCATATTTTCCACCTCAATTGAATATATTTTAAGTTTATTAATTAGTTCTTGCTTTTCTTTGCATACATTTATATAATTTTTAACATTAATTTTAGTTTTAATTATTTTTTGTAGTTTTCTAATATATTTATAAATTTTTATATATTTCTTTAGTTTTCTTCTACTGCAGGTAGTCCTTGCTGCTGTTCTTGATATGACATAATCATCACCAGTCAAATCGGTTGTTGTGGAGGGTTGCAATGCTTTAGATTTAGAAGATTCACATTCTATGAGCTCGTTGAACAGACTTTGAGTTTGGGACGCTTTCATGTTATCTATGTAATATTTTAATTGCACAATCTGCTCATTAGCCTCACTTAACTGTAACTGCAATGCAGCAATTAATTTGAGGGATTCCTCATATTCCTTGCTGCACTGGTCAAACTCATCGACTGTTCTCTGAAGTTGATCTCTTTCTTTTGTAACAAATGTATATTCTTTATGCAACTTAACCATGTCACTTTTTAGTTTAGTATTTTTAGCAATTATGTTTATTATTTCCTTTTCATTGTCATCCCTTTCTTTAATTAACAGCTATCTGTTAATATAACTTCACTAAATAGGTATTCACGCACTATACAAGTGACTTTTCAACTTTTTTTGACTTTTTCAAAACTTCCGGTACTTTACTTGTGAGGAAAGTAATCTCAATTAATGTTTGCAGCTTTTCCGAGACAGACACCGCGGCAAATCATTCCTCTGCATTTAACTCGGGTATTCTTAGATGCGAAATTGGGAAGTAGTAATCACGAGTACTAACTAGAGGAACTAGGATGGAATTATGAACGAAGCATATATAAAACACCAAAATTTAAAATTGTTACAATTTTAGTTCATAAGAATTTTAAATTTTATAAGTATAATGTGTTGGAATTAGTTGGAATAGCAGATTATCTTGCAAAATATTTGTCTAACCACATAGGTCACATTGAAAGTTCTGCGCTCCTGGCTTCTCATGAATGTTTTAATTTTAATTATTATATTTTTTAAAACATAAGAAAATCATAAATATATTCAAATAAATTTTGTGATGAAAATATTCGACTTTTTTAATAATTTTGTTCCGCTACGTATATATTTCATTATACATTGCTCACTTCGTTTTGAAGGGGACTATATATATATACTCGGGTATATATATATATATATATATATATATATATATATATTTCATTATACATTGCTCACTTCGTTTTGAAGGGGTCTTAACGTGACTGTTATCAAGATGCTCGAGATACCTCTTCAGTATTTCTAGTGACAATATTTTCGGTTCTTTATGCACACCCTGAGATTTCTAGTATCATATCTGTTAATATAATATTTCAATCTATGTACTTAACATTGATCCGAAACGGTAAGCGCTCGTATTAATTTTTAGACACGAGCAAAGCAAGCTTAATCCCCGCCGGCACTAGATACTGATATAATTAATTCAAAATTTAAGTGCTGATTTACCATCTGATTGGATTTGAAGGAAAATATTGCGAGAAGTAATAAATGTATGAGATATTGAAAACGTGACGTGTGTATAATGTGAGCATTGCAGTGGCGCCGTACGCTCTTCCCTCTAGAACCTTTGGAATGAAAGGAGGTCTGAACCGAGATGTCGAACGTTAATGGAGTGTAAATTTACTTTTCACATTTCCTTAAATATCATTCAGTCTATTACGACGGCCCCATAGCATAACAAAGAGTTTAGCGCCATTGCTGTGGGATGCGGGTTCGAAACCCGCAAGGAAAAAGTGTTATCATGCCATACAAATTTTTGTTCTAAGGGTATTTGCCTGTGTGCAATTTCCGTATGTTAAACGCCTTCATGCTACCTAACATTGTAGGAATTACTAGTGTGACCCAAAGATTTATATAGTTATAACTATATAAATCTTTGGTGTGACCAGGTTATCGAACTCACGGTACGCATAACCGCAGTCACGTTAACTAAAATTTTGGTTTTAAGTTGTTTTCTTACATTGAATATAAAGAAGGCAAAAAAGGCATTTTTTTCTCAATTATGCATTTTTTTATCCTTTTTTTTTGCGGATGGAAAATCATCTAATGACGCCTTTCGCTGTGGGTGGAGCGGAAGGGAGTGTCAGACTTTTACTGACTAAAAACCATCCGTGTTACTTCAGTGCCCTTACGTTCCGGAGCCGCGGTATCTCTTTCGAACAGCCCAGAGCCCCGGCAGGCGTCGGCCCTTGCGGGCCCCTTCACGCTGCTGACAGCTCTTTGAGGCGCGCGTGGAACAAAACGCGCCGTCGACACAGCCTGTCGTCGTTAGACGGACGGACGGCGAGCTACCCATTGCTCGCCGTCCACAGGCCCGCGCCTACGGTGGCCGGGGGCCACGACGTAGCCCCCGACGCCCGGGGCGTCTCCCGCGGCGGCCGGGAAGGAAAGCTGCTGCTCTTTCCTTCTCCCGCTCCGCCACCTCCTTCGCTAGCATCACTGCTTCGCAGAAGGTGGTGACGGCATCCCAGGGCCGGACGCGAGAAGTCGCCGCCGCCTATCGCCGCTACGAGGACACGGCGGTGCTCCGCCCAAGCAGGGCACACCTCCACGGTGTGCTCCACCGTGTCCTCCGGTCGATCCTCGCAGTGGGAGCACCCGGGCGCTTCCTCCCGCCCGATTTAGTGCAGGAACCTCCCGAACACACCGTGTCCGGTGAGGACCTGCGTCAGGCGGAAGGTGAGGTCGCCGTGGCGTCTCTCAAGCCACTCCTTAAAGAGAGGTCTTATCGCCGCTATAGTTGCGTGCCCAGCACGGGGTTGCGACAGTCGCTCTCTCCATGTCGCCATGAGATCATGCCGGAAGTCTGTCCGCTGCGCGACAACTTGCCGCGGCAGCGGGGTTTCCCCCCGGCATAGTGCCTCCGCGCGCCATTCGTGCAGGCGCGCGAGGACTACCGCCTCCAGTTCCCATGGCGGCAATCCGGCAAGGAGGCTCGCCGCCTCGCGGGAGATCGTGCGGTAGCCGCGATCCATTTTTACGGCAACCACCCTTTGGGGCGCGTTTAGGTGGTGGACGGCAAGCCGCGCCAAACCACGCGCCCACACCGGGGCCCCGTAAAGGGCCATGGACCGTACGATCCCTGCGTAGAGCCTCCGGCAGGAGGCGTTTGGCCCCCCCAGGTTCGGCAGGAGCCGCCTGAAGGCAGCCCCGGTCCGTTCCAGTTTGGGAGCCAAACGTCGGAAGTGCTCAACGAAGTTTCATCGGCCGTCGAGGACGAGTCCTAGGTACTTCAACGTCGACTCGACGCCGATGGATACCCCTCCTACCATCACTGAGGATCCCGGTGGTGGCCTGTTCCGAGACCCAGTTGCCGGATCCTCTCAACGACTATCGCAACCCCGCGTGTCATAGTTTCCGCCGCCGCCTCGTACGACCCCCCTTGTGCCAGTACCAGCGTGTCGTCAGCGTAGCAAACTACGCTGACGCCGGTAGGGAGGTCGGCGCGCAGAACCCAGTCGTAACCGATGTTCCACAGGGGCGGCCCCAGAACCGAACCCTGTGGGAGACCGCACGACATCTCTCGCCGGTTCCACTCACCGTTGCGACCGGGGTAGATGACGGCCCTGTCCGTCAGATAGTCCCCGACTATACGACGGAGATAGGTCGGCACCCGGTGATACCGGAGTGCCTCCCTAATGCAGCTCCAGGGCATGGAGTTGAAGGCGTTGGCGATGTCGAGAGACACCGCCAAGACAACCCCCCCCCCCCCCCCCCCCTTGGCCACCGCATCCCCCGTAGTGAGGGCTCTCACGCGCATGATGGCGTCCACCGAAGAGCGCCTCTTGCGGAAACCAAACTGGTGTTCCGCAAGATCCGGCCCCCCCGCAAGGTGCTCGGCGAGGCGGTTTGCAATTACTCTTTCAAAGAGCTTGCCCACCTCGTCGAGCAGCACCACGGGCCGGTATGCGGACGGAGAGTCCGCAGGGCGCCCCGGCTTCCGAATGAGGACCAGCTTCCCCGTCTTCCAACGAAGCGGGAATTGGCCTCTCTCCAAGCATGCGCTTAGGAGCCCCTCCAGTCGGGGCCCGAGAGCCTCCGAGGCCAGGACCCAGGCTTTGCCAGGCAAGCCATCGGGTCCTGGGGCGGTATTCCTGGCCTTGAGCCTACGTACCGCAACTCTCAGGTATACCCCGGTCCCTTCCGGGATGTCGTCGTCGTCGTCCTGGTGGTCCGCTTCCGGCACCGCAGGTGGCGGAGCCATAGGCAGGGGCGGATGTTCCCCTCGCGCAGGGAACAGAGCGCTCAATACGTTCTCCACGAGCTGAGGTCGGAGACTCTGCGTCAGTGGGGGCGCCCAGGTGCGTAGTTTATACCGCACCATCTTGTAAGGGCGCCCCCACGGATCTCTATCGAGAGTCTCCAGCATCTCCTCACGGGCCCGATCCCGGGCCCGCAGGACAGCCTCCCGGAGGGCGGTCTTCGCCGCTCTGTATCCCTCGTACAGCTCCGCCTCAATGGCTGCCGCATTCGGTGGACGAATGCGGAGCCTGCGATGCCTGGCGTACAGGTGCCGCGCGGCGACACTCGCCTCGCGCAGAGACGTCAGCTCACGCGACCACCAATACACCTGACGCCGGGCGCTTCCTGGCCGGACGGGGGGCATTGCCACGTCACATATCTCGGACATGGCCTCCTGGAACCACCCTGCCTCATCATTGACGTCGGCAGGCCTGTCCGGTGCTGACACCCAGGCCTGCACAATCGAGGCTTCCAGGAGGAGCTCCCGGTCCAGCTGCTTCAGCGCCTAACGCGGACCACTCGGGGCCTGTTGGACTGGCGCGCTCGAGGGCTGGGTGGAGACGTCAAACCGGATGTACCGGTGGTCGGAGTAGGTCTCCACCCCCTCCATGACACGCCAGTCAATGGCACGCGGCGACAGAGTGGGGCTAGCGAACGAAATGTCCACCACCGACTCGCCCCGCATCCGCACACACGTGGGGACAGAACCCCGAATTAGGACGACCAGGCCTGTCTCCAGAGCCCAGTCTTCCACCATCCTACCCCGCACATCTGTACGACGAGAACCCCAAGCCCAGTTCTTGGCATTGAAGTCCCCGAGGACAAGTACGGGGAGGGGATAACTTCCGACGACGACTGCTCTCAGCTCTGCAAGAGAGTTGTGGAACTCGGCGAGAGATCGGTTCGAGGAGAAGTACACCCCCACAACGACGAACTCCCCGAACCGTGCTGCTACGCACCCCTGACCCCTCCTGACACCTTCAAGGGTCGGGGTACCGGCGGCGGCCGAAGAAATGATGGCCACTGAGCCGTTAAGGTTCGCCACACAGTCCTCCCTAGGCCAGACAAAATACGGCTCAGCGACCACAGCGATGTTAATCGACCACTGCGCCATGCTCTGGAGCAACATATCCTGAGCGCAGGCGCAGTGGTTGATATTCGCCTGGAGGAAGCTTAATGGGGCCGTTATAGGCATTCCATTTCAGCTTCCTCCACGGGGCGCCCCTCTGTGGGCGTCGGTGTCGCGGCGGCGGCGGCAGCCACAGTGACAGCGGCGGCGGCGGCAGTTGCGGCTGCGGCGGTGGCCACAGAGGCGGTGGCGGCGGAGGGCCCTCCCCTACCCGCGGCCTTGGCCTTGGCGGGTGGCACGCAGGCCTTGCTTCCGGCCCGGTGATCGGCTGGCTTGCCGGTCGCCGCACATGCATCACAGTGCGGCGTGGCGCAGCAGGTCGCCGATATGTGTCCGGGCTGACAGCAGCGGAAGCAAAGGCCATTGCGGTCAACCTCCGAGGCGCATTTCACAGATACGTGGTGCCCCACGAGACAGCGGTAGCACCTCAGAGGTCTGGGCTCCAGCAGCTTAACCTGCGCTGAGACACAGCCGCCCAGAAGCCTTCGGCCCTCCACAATGGTTTTGGCCGCCGTAACAGGGCAGCACACCGTGGCGGCATGCATACCCTGTTGGTCCGGGCGTATGGCGCCTGACCTGACCTGGTCAGTAGTGCACCCCCCGGACCTGGCGACGGCGGCCACCAACTCCTCCTCCGATACCGAGTCGTCCAGACCCATGATGCGCAGGTCTGCGCATCTGACGGGCCTGGACACTCGGTCCGCGTCCAGGGACGCTCTGAGCTTCGCAGCCAGAGCGTCCGCGGTCGCGCCACTGGATTCCCCGGGGATCTCCAGCATACGGGCCCCCGTCTGGGTGACTTTGAGCCGGAGGCCCCCGGTGATCCCGAGCTCCCCGAGATTCACCGTCTCTTTCGCCTTCGCGAGCAGATCGCGGTAGGTAACGCCCTTCTTTTCCGCGTCCGGCTGTAGTGTAATCACTACAGCTGCGGTCTTCGGGGCGCGGAGCCTAGCCGCCATCTTGCGCGCCCTGAACTGGCGCTGCTGCTCCTGCTCTTTGGCCTTTTTGGCTGCCTTCTTCCCCTTCTTTTTGTCCCCGACCACCTGCCAACCGGCTTCAGCCGCGGGAGGTGTAGGGAGCTGAGGGGGCGGTGGCGGCGGCGGCAGCTGGCTTGCCGCTGGCGCTGGCACATTCGCCGCAGGCACTGGGGCTGGCGCAGCCACCACCTGTGCTGCCGCCTTGCTCTTTTTTGCCTTCGCCTTGCCTCTCTTTCCCGTCGCCGGCTTAGCCGGAGCAGGTTCAGCCGGTACCGGTTTTGCCGGAGCCGGCTTTTCAGGGGGGGAGGGGCAACTGCAGCCCCGCCCGAGGGCTGGCTGGACGGCCCCGGCCTGGATGCGGCAGCTGTGGCCGCTGCGTACGAGACCGTTGCCGGCCTCGCCGCCGTCTTGTTTGCCCCTAGGGGGGGGGGGGGGCAGGACGATGCCCTCCAGCACGAAGAACTGGTGCTGGAAGGCAGCCAGCTCCTGCCGGACCAGGTTCAGAACCTGGTTCTCCACCGGCACGGGCTGGCTTGGGCGCTGCGTCTGGGGCGCCGCGCGAGAGGCAAGCTCACGTAGACTGGCCAGGTCTGCGCGGAGCTTCTCGTTCACCTTCTGGAGTCTCCATGGCGGACGTCAGGCGGGCCACGTCCGCCCGCAGCTTCGCTACCTCGTTTGCATTAGGCTCGGCCCCAACAAAGTTGGCCTCTGCAGCCGCCATGATGGAGGCGGAGGCCGCGGGAATGGCCTTTAACTTTGAGGAGGCCTTTTGCTTGTGGACCACGACCTTGATCGCGGCCTCCACCTCCTTTACGAATCTGGCCTTACCCTCCACCTCGGAGCCGCCAGTCGCATCCGTCTCTTCGCCTGATACCCGAGCCGTATCGCCCGGGTGGCGCCCCTCCTCGGCATGCTTTGCCGCTTGTTCGGCCCTCTGATTTTCAGAGGGCCCCCTCCCCTTGCCTCTCAGCCCGCCCCGCCTGTTCGTGGGGATTTTCCGGGCCGAAGCCTCCTCTTCACCGCCTGACGACCCCTGGTCGCCATCCCGCCTGGACCGCTTGCGGAAGAACTTACTGGTCTCCGCGGTCCCAGGCTCCACGCGTCGAGAGCTCTCTGAGCCTCCCACGCTGCTTGCTTCAAGTTTGGAAGCTGAAGCGAGACTGTCTGTATTGACCGATGATTCGGCTTTTATACCTTTTTAGAGAGAACGAGAAATTATTTAAATTAAAAGCAAATTTTTGTAAATGGCCCAGAGCAAAAGAGTATTTATGTGGAAATATTGAAATAAAAACATCAGACCGGTAACGAATTTGAATAAAAATTGCCATGACAACCAGATAAATAACGATGTCAAAACATGTCAATTTTTGGTTTTAGGCTCGTTATTAAGAAACTGCAAGTTTTAAGTAAGAAATGAGATATTATTGATATACGAAAAAAGGTAGCGCAACAGAGCGCACGAAACCCGAAATTGCAGAGTTACGGAGAACTAAATAAAAGATCGAAAATGATAGACTCCATTGACAGCGTAAAAATATGAAGTGAAAATGATTTCTTATGGTCTAAAAACGTTAAAGGATCCTATGGAAATAAAGGTGATGCAAAAAGAAAATCAAAAACAGAAAGGAAAAATAAATTTAAAACAGTGTAAAATGATATTTAAGTACCATAACACTACAATATTTATATATAGAATAGAATAGAATAGAATAATTTTTTATTCAATATTGATCACATGTGTAATACTTATTGAAAGTCATTTTTTACTTTTATATATAATTATATATTGAAATATTGATTGTTACTTGTTGTGTCCCGTATGCATTCATATTTTATCAATGAGACATATTATAAACACAGCTAGTATTAAATAAAACCGACGGGGCTAAGTGCTGAAAACACACAGGCTTATTAGTTGATAATGTCATAGTGTTAAAATTTGTTCGCATATATACAAAACTTGTGTAGTAACATAATACAATATAACTTATACATGTAATACGAGCTGCCTTTCGCTGAACATATAAGCAGGCTTTTTTTGCAGTCTTTAACAGCAAAATTTCGTAAGATCTTAAATTTTAGTCCTACGTATTCGAGGTGCCAGGATAAAAAAATGCATAATTGAGAAAAAATGCCTTTTTTGTCTTCTTTATATTCAATGTAAGAAAACAACTTAAAACCAAAATTTTAGTTAACGTGACTGCGGTTATGCGTACCGTGAGTTCGATAACCTGGTCACACCAAAGATTTATATAGTTATAACTATATAAATCTTTGGGTCACACTAGTAATTCCTACAATGTTAGGTAGCATGAAGGCGTTTAACATACGGAAATTGCACACAGGCAAATACCCTTAGAACAAAAATTTGTATGGCATGATAACACTTTTTCCTTGCGGGTTTCGAACCCGCATCCCACAGCAATGGCGCTAAACTCTTTTTTATGCTATGGGGCCGTCGTAATAGACTGAATGATATTTAAGGAAATGTAAAAAGTAAATTTACACTCCATTAACGTTCGACATCTCGGTTCAGACCTCCTTTCATTCCAAAGGTTCTAGAGGGAAGAGCGTACGGCGCCACTGCAATGCTCACATTATACACACGTCACGTTTTCAATATCTCATACATTTATTACTTCTCGCAATATTTTCCTTCAAATCCAATCAGATGGTAAATCAGCACTTAAATTTTGAATTAATTATATCAGTATCTAGTGCCGGCGGGGATTAAGCTTGCTTTGCTCGTGTCTAAAAATTAATACGAGCGCTTACCGTTTCGGATCAATGTTAAGTACATAGATTGAAATATTATATTAACAGATATGATACTAGAAATCTCAGAGTGTGCATAAAGAACCGAAAATATTGTCACTAGAAATACTGAAGAGGTATCTCGAGCATCTCGATAACAGTCACGTTAAGACCCCTTCAAAACGAAGTGAGCAATGTATAATGAAATTTGATACGTAGCAGAACAAAATTATTAAGAAAGTCGAATATTTTCATCACAAAATTTATTTGAATATATTTATGATTTTCTTATGTTTTAAAAAATATAATAATTAAAATTAAAACATTCATGAGAAGCCAGGAGCGCAGAACTTTCAATGTGACCTATGTGGTTAGACAAATATTTTGCAAGATAATCTGCTATTCCAACTAATTCCAACACATTATACTTATAAAATTTAAAATTCTTATGAACTAAAATTGTAACAATTTTAAATTTTGGTGTTTTATATATGCTTCGTTCATAATTCCATCCTAGTTCCTCTAGTTAGTACTCGTGATTACTACTTCCCCATTTCCCGTCTAAGAATACCCGAGTTAAATGCAGGGGAATGATTTGCCGCAGTGTCTGTCTCGGACAAGCTGCAAACATTAATTGACATTATTTTCCTCACAATTAAAGTACCCTTCAGTTTTCCAGTTTTTTGTAGATGATTTTGGAAACTAATGTCTAATTTGTTTCCAAATAGGATAATTTTTACATTACATTTAGGATAATTGAAATAATTTGTGAGGACCTAAGCACTATGCTCAATGACCTCAATAGTGTCTCCCAACGGATAGGTCTTAAGATGAACATGGACAAAACAAAGATCATGTTTAATGTCCATGTCACACCTATGCCGGTAGTTGTTGGGAACACTAAGCTCGAAGTTGTTGACGAGTATGTTTACCTGGGACAAATAGTCCGACTAAGTAACAACCATTTTCGACCGAGAGGTCAATCGACGGATTCAACTCGGCTGGGCAGCTTTGGGGAAACTATGTCTTATCTTTTCGTTAGACATAGCTCAAAACCTGAAAACGAGAATGTACAACCAGTGCGTGTTGCCAGTGATGACTTACGGATCTGAGACGTGGTCCATCACTGCTGGCCGTATGAGGAAGCTCAAGGTCGCTCAGCGAGCTATGGAGAGGGCTATGCTCGGAGTTTCTCTGCGTGATAAACTTAGGAATAAGGATATCCGCAGTAGAACCAGAGTAACCGACATAGCCCAACGGATTAGTAAGCTGAAGTGGCAGTGGGCCGGCCATATAGCTCGAAGAACTGACAACCGATGGGGAAGAAAGGTTCTCCAGTGGCAGCCTCGTATCGGTAGGCGAAGTGTAGGGCGTCCTCCTCCGAGATGGAGTGACGACCTGGTAAGACATGCAGGAAGTCGATGGATGCAGGTGGCTCAGGACCGTGCTTTGTGGCATTCTTTGAGGGAGGCCTATGTTCAGCAGTGGACTTGTGAAGGGCTGTAATGATGATGATGATGATGATATTTTTAATGATAATTTGAAGAGCTTTTATTTGACACCTGACCAGATTATCTTAATAATACATTTTGAAGCAACAACTTGATGCGTTCCTTCACTTCGAACATTAATGATGCCACAACATTGAAGTACACGCGATCGAATAAAGCTAGTATATTCTAGAAGTCATATTTTATGTATTTTTATAAAATCAGAATGACAAATGAGCACACAGTCCACAAGATGATAAGTAAATGCTGAAGCTGATCTAAATCTATCCTCGGTTAAAAAACAGAAAATGCAGCTGCGTTGCTACTTCTGGGGACACTCAACATACGAAATAATGCAGCATAAAGTCACTATATTTTGCAGTTACTCTGTGAGGGCGTGGTAATTTGCAGGTAGACAAATTTCGACTACAACCAAAATACAGCTGCATAAAACTATATTATTATATTTCAGATGATATCTTCGTGATATCTTCGTATATTCAAGTTTCCTTTTAAGGATTGGTATGTACGCTTTCAGTTAATATAATATGCAAAATTCCTACTATATTTTAATAAATATTATACAGCGCCGTAAAATTCACTTGTATAGTGCGTGAATACCTATTTAGTGATGCCTCGTTAGTCTAGTGGTTGTAGTAGTGCGACTGCTGATCATGAGGTCCCGGGTTCAAATCCCGGGTCGGGCAAAAAAATCAGTTATTGAGTTTTTCCATCAAGAAATTCTCAGTAGCTGCCCGGAGTCAGGAAGTTGGCGGTGTTTCACCCCCGTGCCTCGGAAAGCACGTAAAGCCGTTGGTCCTGCGCCTGATCACTCTCCGGTCGTGTCGGTTTACCGTCCCATCGGGCTATGAGAGTGAGGGAATAGAGAGTGTACCTGTGTTTGCGCATACACTTGGGCACTATAATCCTGTCCGGCGCCGATGGCTAGTCTCCGTTGAGACTGGCCGCCGTGGCCGAAATTCGGTCTGGAGGACATTATTATTATTATTATTATTATTACCTATTTAGTGAAACTATAAAACTTCAACTATTCCAAATTTGAGTCAAAATGTTATCATTTATTTATTTTACTTTATCTTATATAAAAGTACCCAAAGGCTAAATTTGGACTCTCTACTATTCATTTTATTTATGTCTGATATTAACAAATATGTATTTGTCTTCATCAAATAAAATATTTTGCACTAAAATATTGTTTTGCATAGCGCAGTCACATAATAATTTATTAGTGGTATTAAATAAAGTAACTAAAGAAATCTGTGCCTACATATGAGTACATTTTAATAAATTGTTTAGTTGTTATATATTATTATTTTGAATGAGTGCACAGAGTACCCTTTGAAGACTTTTGTAAAGCAAGAATTTTCATAACTTAAACTCGAACACCAACTGTACACTGGAACACAACAGGATGTTAGTCAGCGCAAGTACGACATGATTTTCCATTAAACAATGTCAGCGTCTTTTATCTTCGTATACACTTTCCCTTATCATTGGTTTAGGAGTTGAACGAGAACTTACTAATAGAAATAAAGACCTTCCTGAGAATTTTATTTTAACATATATTGTAACACGACTAACGATTGCAATCGGTGTGTTCAAGGCAAGAATGAATTAGACTTTTGTTTAACTAACAGTCTTGGGCTTCATCACCAATTGCCGCAATGTGGGATAGTAGTTAAGCACTGGCGTATAATAAATAAATAATAAAAGGAAAGATTTTCGTTATTGGCTTTCTTTCTTGTCGTTGTATTACGGCACTATAATCCTTTTATCCAGTGCACATAACTATTTCTTTTTACTATTCTCAAGATTTTGCTCCAGACAATATCAACGAGGAAATCATCATAATTGCAATAGAACCGTCGTAACTCAAAGGCTAAGCGCTCACCTCAAATATTATTTTTTTGCAAATAAAACAAGAACAATCATAGTTCGATAACCGCCGACATCTGGGAAATTGTTACTTAAAGTTTTGAGTGATGACTTATTTTGATGAATGATGACTTACAATGTGCTTGTCGATAAAGGAAAATACGTTCGAAAGTTAATTTAAAATATTTTTAAAGTTAATATATAGTAGTCCACCAACACGCACTGAAGTTGATTTATATTTTCATATCATTGTTCTAAAAGCAGTGTTTTAGTTATATACTTAGTATGTATGTGATCTTATGAAGAAGAGCCAAATAATCAGTAATTTATAGCAATGAGTTGGCTTATTGCGATATGAGTTTGTAATACAGCCAAGTTTTTGTGTTTAAACTGGAGTTATTACAATTTTTTATTAGTTCTATCAAAAAGGAACATGTTGTAATAATTTTGTCTGCGGCATTTCAATGAATGTATTTTTTCTCCCACTAAAATATCAATAATGGAAATATAAATCACTTCAATCCCACCAATTTTTAAAACGCTTTCATTTTAAAGAACTCATGTAACTTTTAGGATATAATTATGTCATCTGCCTAAAATGGACACTCGAGCATTTAATGTAGGTTGCTTGCAATAAAGTTAAAAACTAAACTAAAGCTGTTAGACCTATATATAGGCTGTAGCTTAACATTGCTTTTACGTTTCATCCAAACTAAATAACCTAATATACCTGAAAGGTTACGTATAATGGTTTTGTATTCTATTCAGACGTTGATTCTTATCAAGGAGGGAAACGTAGTCAACATAACTTTCCTATATACTTATAACAAAAAATAAGAAGTAAGTGTACAGACTAAATATTATTCGTAAATGAACCTTATTATCATTATTTACATAATACATTTACAAATTCCATATTATTATATGTATTTTATTAAGTTATTACAGACACATACTTATGTATCTATTTAACCTCTATTTTAAAATATGTACGTTATATAAGAAAAATACAAGTTATAAATTAAATTCTTGTTAAATTTACCTTATCAGGCCGTGAAAGTCAACTAACGGGAATGGGTTTCTCATGTTATAGGATTTCCCCCTGTGGAAAACGGGGGTCTTCTATTATTGTTTCTTTTATATCTTCAGGAAATGAAATATTTTTTTCTTGGATAAATATAAGAACAATACACTTATGAGAAATATGCGATGGATCATCATAACCTATTGTACAACACCAACAAGTCTGTTTGTTTGCTTTTTAAGAGTGGTAGGGTTCAACCTCATATCCCCCCATTGTATTTGTGTAATTCACAATTAGAGTGGGTAACGACGTTTAAATACCTGGGTCATATTGTTACTCAGGATCTGTGTGATGGTTCCGATATGGACCGCGAGCGACGTTCCTTGTCAGTGCGTGCCAACATGATAGCTAGACGCTTTCAAAAATGTTCTTATACCTCAAAGCTGGCGTTGTTTTCAGCTTACTGTCAGCCACTTTACACTCCTCAGCTGTGGACAAATTACACTAAAGAGGAATATCGCAGACTGAAGGTGCAGTATAATGATTCGTTCCGCGTGTTGTTCCGTCAGCCACGATACTGTAGCACGTCCCAGATGTTCGCAAAGGCCCGTGTCGTTGGTTTGGATGCGTTGATCCGTCACCGTATCGCGCGATTTAGAAGTTTTGTTTTTGGGTCGCAGAATAATCTCATTAAAATTATTTGTAATATTTTTGCATGTAGTGAAATTTTTAGTAGGTGGTCAAATTTATTGAAATCTTAATAATAAAATGTAATAATATCATTGATTAACCAATAATTATAATTAAAATTTAAGGTATAGTGTAATAAAAAAAAATAATTTTAATTTTATAATGGATCTGGGTTGTCTGTATCTAATAAATTATTATTATTATTATTATTTAGGGGTATCTATATAGTTTTCTCATCTGGTTGGGCTGTATAAATATATAATTATAAATGAAAATGATAAACATACATAAATATCAACAAAATAAAATAAATACATAAAAAATACATAAATAAATAAAAACCCAACCAGATGGAAGCCCTCGGCAGGGGAGACCAAACGGCCGAGGGTTAGGGGGAAAGGGAAAGTAACCGGCGGACGATGCGGGCGGTATCGAGGAGCACCGCCTTCTGCATTTGAGCTTGGAGCGGTCCGTCACGGAGTCCCAGTCGCCTCAGATGACCCGAGAGGCTGACGGGGATTAACCCGTTCGCAGAGACGACTACAGGTATAATTTCGGCCGGCAATCCACCCCACATGTCGGTCACCTCGTGAGCCAGGTCCAGATATTTAGTCAGTTTATCTGTTTCGGCTTTCACGAGGTTCTCGTCATAAGGAATGGTAATGTCGACCAAAAATATCCTTGACTGTGCCCGGTCCATCAGCACAATATCAGGCTTATTCGCAAGAATAGTCCTGTCCGTGATGATGGCCCGGTCCCAGTAGAGCCTGGCGCGGTCATTTTCGAGCACGGCTTCCGGCAAGTACTTATAATACGGCAGTTTCCGATCCACGAGACCGTATTTCAGAGCGAGCTCCTGGTGTAGAATCCTGGCTACTAAGTTGTGCCTGTGCAAATACTCAGAGTTAGAAAGCGCCGAACAACCGGAGATGACATGCCTAAGTGATTCACCGGGATGGCGACAAGCTCGACAGACGTCAACGGTGCCATCCTTTAGGATGTATCTCCGATAATTGTTGGTCTTAATAACCTGATCCTGTATCGCACAGACAAAACCCTCGGTTTCCCCAAAGAGGTCACCGAAACGTAGCCAGTGGAGGGAGGAGACTGTGTCTACGAAAGGCTCATGTAGAGCCTTGTAGAACCTCCCGTGGAGCTCTTTCTCCTTCCATACGGTCTCCCGGTCGGAAATGCTCTGTACTGCCGGGTCTTGCCATTGCTCGTTGGCTAAGGATAGAGGGGTAAGTCCTTTATCACAACAAATAACGTCCCTATAGTATGGATCATCCGCTCTCGTCAGAAAGTAATTACGGAGGCTGCATACTTCGCGATTATGCATGGTAAGCGCGCTTAAAAAGCCGCGTCCACCATGCTTCCGCGGTAAGTACAGCCTCATTACTGACGATCTCGGATGATGCACCCTGTGGGACGTCATTATAGTGCGGACTTTTCTGTCCAGAGCGTTCAGTTCGGTCTGAGTCCACCTGAGTATGCCAAAGGTATACATGAGAACAGGCATGACCCAACCGTTATATGCGTGCGTCTTATTCACACCGGACAAAAGGCTGTTAAGCACTTTGGTCAAGCGTGCATAAAACACATCGCAAACTGATTGTTTCATACTCGCCTCATCTACACCGATGTTCTGTGACATACCCAGGTATCGGTATGTTTCGGCCTCGGAAAGGGTCCTTATGTTGATGGGCATAGATAAGTCTATGCCCTCAGAGTTAGCAACCCTTCCCCTTTCTACATGGAGGACCGCACACTTATCCGTCCCCAGCTCCATTCTAATAGAATTGCTAAAATCACAAGTGATGTTTAGCAATTCCATAAGATAAGAGCGACTGGAGGCGAATAACTTGAGATCATCCATATAGAAAAGGTGGGTCACTTTTGTACCTCCTCTCCGAAGCTGAAATCCCCTCCCGGAGCCCCCCAGTAAGGTACTGAGAGGGTTCAGAGAGAGGCAGAACCAGACTGGACTCAAACAATCGCCCTGGAAGATACCCCTTCTTATCCTTATGTGGTTCTCCGCAGCCGTCATCCGCTCGCCTAGATGACAAAGGATCGTACTCCATTGCCCCATACACTCCCCGAGGAAGTCTCGAACTGTACAATTGACCTTATACAGCTCGAGGACCCTCTTAAGCCATGTATGAGGCACCGAGTCGAATGCCTTTTTATAGTCTATCCAGGCGGCGGAGAGGTTCCGACGGTTGCGTTTAACCACCTTGCCAATGACCGCGTCAATGAGGAGTGGTTCCTTGGTTCCACGACCACCGCCCCGACATCCATTTTGAGCGCGCGACATCACCTGATTTAAGTTCAGGTGACGAGTGATTCTCGCGCTCAAAATGGATGTTAGTGTCTTGTATATGGTAGTTAGACACGTTATGGGGCGGTATTTGCTCGGGTCTGTGGAATCCCGGTCTTTAGGAACCAAATGAGTGATCCCAGTAGTGAAGAGGTTCGGGAGCGACTTTTGGTCGAGAGCCTCTTGAAACTGTCGGGCGAGCACAGCGTGACACACCACGAACCCCTTCAGCCAGTAGTGATGCAGCCCGTCGAGCCCCGGACTTTTCCAGTTCGGGGCCCTACGGACCGCCTCAGCTACGTCATCCGGCGTTATGATGACGGGGTCCATGGGCGTAACATTCGCACACTGACTCGCCACAACTTCCATCCAAGGGCCCTCGCTGTGGTTTACGGGCTCTGACCACAGGCCGCGCCAGAATTCGATACTGTCGGCCTGATTCGGCGCTGGGCCCGTTCCACGTAGCATTGGTCGCTCCAATGATTAATAAGGCGTAGGGAAGTGACGACCTCATCGCCCGCTGACGTAACGGTTATGTGACAAAACTGCTACGTCGATTGTGGAAACGCGCAGTACGCCTCTCCAAAATCGACCGCGACTCCCGCGCATACCCCTAAGCAAGCGGAATCGGGCTGTCGTGAGGGCTCTCAACCCAATGCTGGTGACCTATTTGGAAGCCAGCCGGGACCTTTGCGACACGGACTCAATTCTTTTTGGCGCCGCACTGGCAGTCTGCCGCATTGTTGGCGCCAAACTTCCCACGGCTGGACGCGCTACTAGACAAAGTAACGCCATCCCAGCCTGGAGAAGAAGGATTGAGGACCGTATCGCAAAGGCAAGGGCCCTCATCGGCAGGCTGATAAGCTTCAGGTCGGGCAATAACAGGCCGAGAATTGTGCGCACCGTCAGGATGGCGTTTGCTGGGACAAACATCAGTTTGTCCCAGCCGGATATAACGCAAAAACTGACGGAGCGCATAGACGACCTGAAGCAGAGAATCGCTGCTTGGGGGAAGCGGATTCGGCGATATACCGAGAGGTCGACACGGTTCAACCAGAATCGTCTCTTCCAGAGTGATCAGAAGAGGCTCTATGAATCATTGGATTATTATTATTATTATTATTATTATTATTGTGCAATTTCTGTATGTTAAACGCCTTCATGCCTTCATGCATGCCAACGCAACATTGTAGGAATTACTAGTGTGACCAAAAGATTTATATAGTTATAACTATATAAATCTTTGGTGTGACCAGGTTATCGAACTCACGGTACGCATAACCGCAGTCACGTTAACTAAAATTTTGGTTTTAAGTTGTTTTCTTACATTGAATATAAAGAAGACAAAAAAGGCATTTTTTTCTCAATTATGCATTTTTTTTATCCTGGCACCTCGAATACGTAGGACTAAAACTTAAGATCTTACGAAATATTGCTGTTAATGACTTCGCAAAAAAGCCTACTTATATGTTCAGCGAAAGGCAGCTCGTATTACATGTATAAGTTATATTGTATTATGTTACTACACAAGTTTTGTATATATGCGGACAAATTTTAACACTATGACATTATCTTTATTTAATACTAGCTGTGTTTATAATATGTCTCATTGATAAAATATGACTGCATACGGGACACGACAACTATCAATCAATATTTCAATATATATTAGTAGCCAACAGATACGGATCATTACGTAACACTTAGTTCACTACAAATGAGATACCTACCTTGTATAAAAAACATGAATTTTCTTTTGTCGAGACAAATACCTTTTAAAAATTCAACCTAGGTATATAACAAATGTTTACTTTACGTTACTTTAAAATCGGTGGGCTGTCAATCTTGAAAATAATTAGAATTAATCACATTATAATCAGAATGCCTGATCGTATAAGGTGTTTCCCTAATACATTAAAATAATCAATTAATGCTAATTGGTACGGCCGGTAAATGCTATGCTCTTCTTTATTATATTAATAATATATATATATATATATATATATATATATATATATATATATATATATATACAATAAAGAAAAGCATAGCATAGGTATCTCATTTGTAGTGAACTAAGTGTTACGTAATGATCCGTATCTGTTGGCTACTAATCTAACATTTATTTAATGTTATAATGTTCTGAATAAATCCCAAATATTTATGTTGTAGGGGACTTGAATGAGATTATGCGGTAGTCGTTAATCTTCCGGAATAAAATATTTACATGTGGCCTCAAAATGCTGAGTCATCTTTTTTTCTGTTGAATATATATCGTTGACCATGAGATACATCTATATATTTTATTGAATCTGGCAGGGTGCTACCATATGTGTAATAAATCATAGTAGTGAATTTGTAAAATAGAAACTAATGTATTATCTTTGAATTCTTACTACTGTTTATTTGCTTCCATCATCATTGGCCAGTAATAGTCTGTTGTTGGGACATGGGACTCTCCCGTTCAAGTAGGTTTCGCCTTTTTTTAACCCCAGACGGAGGGAAGTTATATTTTGTTTGACGTGTGTATTTTTGTACTTCTGGGTATTTGTGTCTGCCTGTGGCATATTAGCTCCAAAACGGATGAACCAATTTAGATTTGATTTATTTAAACGTTATTTGATATTTGTGTTCTTAGATATGATTAAAGAAAATATTTTCAGCAGTGGTCTCTTTTTGATTCGGTGGTTATTTAATGTTTAATTTAAGTTATTTTATTATTCATTATTAACAGGTTCAAGACGACCTTAATAAAACGCTAGCTTTTTTGAAGTTATTACATGAAAAATCTAAACACGCTTTGTAAGAAAATAAGTATTCTGTTTACTTATATTTACGCGAATAATACAAATTAAAAAAAGGCTTCCTGTAATTTTTGAGAAGGTTTTAAAGCAAGACCTAAAGCTTTACTACACATTACACAAAACTATTTTGTCGAGTGTTTTTCACCACCCATCTTTACCCGCAATCAAGAATTGGAGCAGAGATTTAAATTATGTTAAAATAAACGCAACAAAATTAGTAAAAAATATTTTTATTTAGCGAATTATTCTTACTGTATGAATTATTTTGGTAGCATCTTTTGTTTCGTAAACTTAAATGACTCTATTAAGAAAGAACATGTAGTGGTGAACTTTAGCATCAATACTTTCATTTAATATGTTGGTGGAGGATATATATATAAGATGGTGCTTGTTATGGATAAGCTTGTTTGATTTTGCATTAGATTTATCAAAGTTATGTTCAAATAATATTTAAGACAATTATTTAGTTCAATGTTCCTTCGAACATTTAATCCTACATGTTGTGACGCTTCATAATTATTAATAATAAATAATAATTTAATTCATTACAAAGTCTTAGAAATTATAATTTAAACAATTAAAATGCAAATAATAAGTATAAAGTTCAAATATGTTCATTTGGAATATTGAATATTATAGTATAGTTAACGCATCAATTGTCTCTAAAAATCTATAAATTTATTAAAATTCTGTTTAAAATATTCCAAATGAATTAAATCATATAAATACAAATCGATTATATTGCAATAATAAAGATAAATACGAGTAACTTCTGTAATATAACAGAAAAAATGGACCAAATATTTTTAAGTTGATGAAGGTGTTCTTGTAATGTTCTCTTATATGGGGGCGTTGCCGGAGACGCATACCCTAGGTTGTACATATATATGGGCTGGTCGGCTGACCGACTGCAAGTAGTAAGGTACAATATTATACTAGTCCTACATTAGGGACTTATGATAAGGTAAGGTCTAACGAACCAAAGCATTAATATAGAAGGTCTCTATGATGCATAAGCATTATGATAACAGAGTTATGACTTGAAGTCCCATATGAATAAGACATACAATAGAAAGGTCTATTAAATAAAACAAATATGTGGAAGGTCTCAAATATGTAAAAGTATTATATTGAAAGAAATGGGACTTGAAAAGTATTATTATAGCGGCGTGTAGGTTGCTTCATAGCGTCTGAGACCGAGGTAAACCTGGACTCGCTAACCGATGTGTCGTAGCGTAGACATATTATCTTAGTGCCGGTGGTAAGCGGGTTTGTTGTAGCAATACGACTGCCCGTGGAAATCGCACACCCCTACCGTTTGTGGGCGGCGTCTTAGCGCATAGCGTTACGTCGTATACGTCGTCTACCTTTCGGATTAGGGTGAGTGTGTTTGATAGTACTTTTAAGTGCGGCAAGCATACTCAACTCCATGTCTTAGTACAATAGCGCTATGATACGTGGAGTTTTGGCTACTGACGTCTTAGTACCGTGCTACTATGATACGTTGGTGGTATTTTTAGTTAACAACATTATCAAATTTGTTACCAAAGTCGATAGGGATCATGTGGGTGTGTTGTGAGGGGGCGCCATCCGTATGATAGTTGCATTGATGCTCATTGCTGCTTGCAGTATTGCGTCTTGTGATAGATCTGCGGGTATGCTGCACCTGATTCGACGCATCTTGTGGTTCTGGTCGATGGAGGTATGCGGGTGGTGATGTCTGCTGCGATAGTATGGGGGACCTAAGGATGGTGTAAGCCCGACGATAGTCGTATTGATGCTTGTTGCGTTCTGCAGCATTGCGTCTCTGCGATGGTTGTTTGGCGGGTCGCTATTCTCAATGGCACTCCCTGCGTCTTGGTTTGACTCACAACGTAAGTAGCTTTGCCCAAGTCGGGTCCCTTCATTGCGGGGCTGCAGGCTGTCTGACCTCCATGATGTTTTATATGACAACATAATAATATATCTCTATAAAAATCCCACCTTTGAAATATTGAAGGCAACTTGTTGGTTGGTGAGACAAACATGATCGAAAATGCATACACTCAACTTCAGTGACACAAACCCTTTCTGATGGCGAATTATTACTATTATTTTATAACTGCCTATTGGCTATATCTGCCATTGACTCATGACACGCTCTGCGGCCAATTGGCCGTGCTGACCATGCAATTGGTGGTGATGCCTTACATTTACATCACGTCTGCAGGAACGGCGGTCTGGTAAGTGTTGGTGGTCACGGAGGGCTTTTTATGGCCAGTGTGCCTATTGTTGCCTAACCCGTGTGACGTACATTCACTGTGGATGGATTTGATCGTATTCTGTATGGCGTTTACACGCATTGACATGGCGACTTCGGTCGATGTTTGTGCTTACGCACTATCAAGGGGCCAATTCCTCTTTTACTGGTCCGCCGGTTATTTTGCTGTGGACTACGGTCCAGTTCCCAACTTAACGTTCCCTTCGGGGGGAGCGCATTAAAATGGTTGGCGCTCACCGTGCACGGCGTGTGCGGAGCCGAGTGCCTCCTCCACATTTTTTTAAATGTGGGAGAGCGAAGCCCTTATATCTGGTATTTTATATAAAAAAATATTGTGAGCCTTTTGCAAGCGGGAAGGGATTAATTAAAAAGAAATTGACTGTTATGAACCTGATACAAGTGGAATAGGGACAATTTATTATTATTAATTTTTTTTGAGCTCTGTCTTCGTGATCGGAGTTCTTTAGCTTATAAGACCCTACCAACAGCTTTCGATTGATCTCGTGAATTTTCATTCTTCCAAGATTCACCTAAAAGAACTAAGTTACTATACAAATACAACGTAAATAAGGGTCCTAAAACGATCACGCCATAAATTTATTAAACGGCCTATATTTAAACCTTTAGAAAGATCAATATATGGTTAATATACTGGTCATATAAATAAGACATATCTTATAGATATAGATTAAAAAAAATAAAAGTATAAATATATAGTTAAAGAGAAGAGAAGGTGAGGGGGGGGGGGGGGGGTCGCTACAATGTGAAGTTTCTATGGGCGGTTTCTTCTTCGGTAAATCGACTTACGTAATATTTTTTACTCCATCTCATATACTCTTCGTTTGACAATGTTTGTATTTTTTTATTGTGTTTATATAAAACCTTTCACAAACTTAAAATAAATTACTGTTTGATCGAAAATATACTACAAAAGATGAATAGCTATTGTTATCAATGAATCTGTACAAATTCTTTGTATCTTTATATCTCATTGTATCACTTTTACTGAAATACAAAGCTACGATATTTATCATATTTCATTTATTTATGGAAACATTTTCTGTTGTTACACTCAATTTTTGTTATATTAGATAAAAAAAATCTTAAAAAATAACTATTTGTTTAAGACGTAACTTTTGACATCGATTTTTGCGTTGTTTCACATCGGAAATTGAATTTTGTGCTATAGGTCGTGGACCAGCCAAATTTACGAGCACATATCAAAGGAATTTACAAATTACACTAACAATGTATTCGTTTTCTTTTGAATATAGTAATGCTTGATGTTTCGAAGTGTTCTAAAACTCGTGCAATAAAACATTTTTAATAGCACACTTTATTTAAAGTTATAGGTGACTGCAGAGGCCAATTATCATCAGATGAACTGTTAGCACCTTGATATATATATATATATATATATATATATATATATATATATATATCATCATCATCATTACAGCTCTTCATTAGTCCACTGCTGAACATAGGCCTCCCCGAAGGAATGCCATAAAGCAAGGTCCCGAGCCATTGACTTCCTGCATGTCTTTCCATGTGCACGGCGGTGAAGAAAAACATCGTGAGGAAACCTGCATGTCTGAGAAATAAGAAAAATAAAAATATATTGAAAACATGTGAAGTTCGCCAACACGCATTAGGGCAGCGACACAGACAATTCTTTACCCTAAAACCCTCTCAGAAATGAGGAGGCCAGTGCACAGCAGTGGGACGTAAATAGACTGCAACTTTATTTTACTTTGCTTTATGTCTTACCAGGTCATCACTTGATCTAGTGAGGGGATGCCCTACGATTCTCCTGCCAGGACGAGGCTGCCACTCGATAATGATTCTTCCTCATCGGTTGTCGGTTCTTCAAGCTATATGACCAGCCCATTGCCACTTCAGCGTACAAATTCTTTGGACTACCTCGGTTACTTTGGTTCTACTGCCAGTATCCTCGTTTTTAAGTCTATCCCGAAGAGAAACTCCGAGCATAACCCTCTCCATAGCTCATAGAGCGACTTTGAGCTTCCTCAAATGGCCTGCTGGCCATATGAAAGATTACGTCTAAATTCCATAGGTCATCACTTGCAACACGCACTGGTTGTACAGTCTCGTTTTAAAGTTTTAGGGCATGACGAGGCACATGACGAGAAGATGTGACTTAATTTCCCGAATGCTGTACAGCCGATTTAGACCCATCTATTGACCTCTCAGTTGAAGTTGAACTTATCTAGGCGGACTATTTGTCCCATGTTAACATATTGGTGACCAACTTTAAGCTTAGTGCTCCCAACAAATGACATGAACGTTAAACATGATTTTTGTTAAATCCATATTCATCTTAAGATCTATCCGTTGGGAGAAAATATTGAGGTCCTAGAGCATAGTGCTTAGATCCTCCAGCGATTCTGCCATGAGGACTATATCGTCGGCAAATCGAAGATGAATGTTGTACTCGCCATTGACGTTAGTACTTTCCAGTCCAGTAGCTTGAAAACATCTTCCAATACAGCGGTGAAGAGTTTCGGGAATATTACTTTACCCTGTCTTACACAACTTTGCAGGTATACAGGTTTCGTACTCTGGTTCTGTATTTGGATAGCCATCGTAGCCCTACTGTACAAACACTTCAGCACTTCGATATACCGACAGTCCACTTTGCACCAGTGAAGGGACTGCAGCACTACCCAAATTTAGACGGAATGAAAGGCTTTATCATAGTCCACATACGCATAACTTAGTGGCAGGTTGTACTGCTTGGTCTTTTACTCGCTTTACAAAATATTTAATTTTAGATTATCAAAAACTTTAAGTCTTTAATTTTTAATCTGATGATATCAAATTTAATACTAAAGTAAGTAAATAATATGGAAATAAATATATCTTACAAGATTTTTTATCTTAATAGTATTAAACAGAATCAACTTCATTTTCAACATAACTCTTTGAACTGCTCTAGTCAAACAAAGATCTTTCAAGCACATAAACAAGGCATCTATCAAAATCCAGATGTTCAACCCAATACAGTTTGAAAGAACTCTGTCGCTGTAAATCGTTTTATGCTTCCTATTCGTTTTAATAACTTTTATTACCCGTGTACTGGTTTTCATATCTAGTTAGAAAAGAAAATATTTTAGAATCTTTATCATGAAAACACTAATTGATAATGTAACTCTCACCTAGTCCACAAAACAATAATTGTCATTAGATGAAACCGGCTGTCCGATTTCAAAAACCGAGTAAAGGCTTTATAACTTAGTTTTACAGAAGAGCGACGGAACATAAACGGACGTAGGCATTTAAAGTTTTCAAGGATTTAATATATAAAAATAACTTTTCCCAAAGATTTATTGCAGGTGTTTGATCCCTCTGTAGAAAAAAAAAATTATGTTTACTGGTATTTAATACTGCAGACCTACAAACTTATATATATGTGAGAGATAGATGTTAGATATCTTTACTTAAAGAGAAATGGACTGCAAGGTACTTATTTGTAAATATTTTAACTTATATTTTGTTAACATTCATTTTATTATGATCATATTCGTTACAAATTGACATAATGTTTGGTTAAATAAAACTATTTTTACAGATTTTATCGTGTTTAATTAACTTATTTTATATTCCCGAGGTTTCGGTTGCTTTCCAGCAACATATATAGGGCAAACAAAACGATCTATAAAAACCCGCGTAAAAGAACACATAGCTGACGTGAAGCACCAACGTTCCCGGAAGTCTGCAGTTTGTGATCATATCCTAGACGGCCCCGCCATTACATTAGATTTGATAAACCACAAATTCTCGCGAAAGAACATCGATTCCTGCCAAGTATGCTATTGAAATTAAAAACATCCTAATTTCAATAGAGAGGGAGGCTGGGTACTACCACCTGCTTGGGATCCTGAAATTCATAAAATTAAAACTTAACCCAAGCATACCACTGCAAGACTTCAAGACATAGTTCATTCTGCGTAGATCAGACCAAAATTATTTATTAAAAAAGCTGAAGATACTCCGGTTTAACTCTGACATCGGGACGTCAATCACCTCAGTCTCCCGTGACCACGGTTGCTGGAAAGCAACCGAAACGTCGGGAATATAAAATAAGTTAATTAAACGCGATAAAATCCGTCAAAATAGTTTTGTTCAATGTGTAGTGTTCGCGTAAATACTCGTATAAGAAATCATTATAATATTTGGTTATTCACTTTTATTAAATTATCAAAATTTGTTGTGATTTCTATTAACAGTTTATCAATTCATAGTTTTTAACTTATGAATAAAACATGATTTATTTTCAACTCAACAAAAAAATTGCCGTAATCAGGGTAAAACATTGTGCGAGATAAAGTAAGGACTTACTGTAGTCAGGCGTCTGGTTCACTGATACCACAATTTACCACCAAAATGTCCATAGATATCGGGCACGTGTCATACAATTATCAATTCTTATCACTGCAATCACTACCTCCTTTTGAGTTTAATTACTTTAACGCGGCGAATTATTGATGCGGTGTTATAATGAACTTCCTAATTATGATGAAATCCTTTTAAGAATTTTTGCGGAACTCAAGCGCACAGGCCTGTTATCGACGCGGTGACCGATCATAGGCTAAAGGGGTAGGGGTAGCGGTAGCATATAAGTTAAAGTAAATATAAAAATATTGAGTGGGAAGCGGACATGCACGTATGGCTGGACGGACATAAGTTTCATGCTTAGTTATAACTTTTATAACGCGATTGATCCCGTTTTTACCAGGATATACCCCATCTACCACGGCAAGAGGCCAGCAGAGGACAGGTAGTTTCTCTTTTTTGAAAACAACAATCTGTCCCCGCTCAACTGGATTGTTAGAGGTGTTCCATTTTTCGCGAATTTGCAAGGATGTCAGATATTCAATATGCCATCGTTTCCAAAAGCTTTAAACAAGTTTGTATATATACTAACGCGTACCTTTGGAGGTGATTTTAAGGAACATCTGAAACATCTTCTCCTATCACAAATTAACTTGAAGGTGCCCAGAGTTTCAGCAAGGTTGTGTAATTTTAGTCCTTTTAGTGTAAATTTCAATAGCATAAATTATGGTAACAACTCTCCTCTATGTTCTATGATGAGAAAGTACAATGATATATTCGGTAAATGTAATATAGATCTCTTTAATGATAGTCTGGGTTCCTTAAAAAAGAAAATATTTCTATACTACACTCAAACTGAAAATTAAGACTTTAAATTATACAATGTTAAGCTCTCTACCAAATTATAATTTTACCTGTATTGCATAGTAGTCTTTATGTTTATATCATATTTTATTATCTGTTAATTTCAAAACTAATTTTAAGTTTTATGTTGAAATGTTGTGCATACCTTTAAGTTAAATACATATATATTATAATTTTGTTTATAACTGTAATGTTTAATAATTATGTTTTGTATGTGTATAGTTGGTAAGCCTAAATAAATAAATAAAAAATAAATAAGCAAACTGAACATTTCATATTAGAACCGTTTTTTACATTTACACGAGCGGTAGCGGTAGGAACAACATCATAATAAATATTGTTAGTTTAGTAAAAATATTCGAAGTTTCATGTTTCAACGAAACTAAACATTGCGCGTGGGCACGCTTCGCATCTGTAAGCGGCGAGACTTCGGCCGCGGCCTAATGTGGGATTGTCCCGAGTTCCGAGAAAGATGTACCAAGTATTGCCACGTTCGCTGGAGCGGGGACGTAACACTGAGGTGCAAAATGCTTCGGACATAAATAGTTATTGTCGCGTTGAGAATAAAAGTTATTTAAACGAATCATAGAATGATGGCTATTGTTACATTTGTTACAATTTGTTGTTGATTGACAATTGCTTAAGGAATGAATACCGAGACAATTTTTACAAATATTGTTTTTAATTACAGTTCGATATGTGATCTCGGGCGTTAGCACGTGATATTTTCGACATGAATATAAAGCGTGTTTGTCGTTATGGTAGACAACGCATTGGAAGCATGAAATGCAAATGCATTGCAAGGATTGGAATTATCGATAAGAAAAGAATGAAATGTTTTGGGTGTATTAGCGGGTTGCGTGTATTTTTTGTGGTTACTACCGATGACGTCACATAATCGTCTATTTTTAATAATTTTAGAGCCGAAACCGAGGCGAAATAGTTTTGCAAAACATGTCTAAATTTTGGGAAGATGCGTGTGTGATAAATTTGAATGTAAATATTTTTTCTAAATACTGCGTAGCTAAAGTTCTATTATCTTGGTAACGATGTACTATTAATTGTTATACTATCTTATAATTCGAAGCCAAGGGTAACACTCCGTAATAGATAAAGCAGATCCTGATAGCTTTGACACATGATATTGTATGCGTTCTGCGTCAGTAAGATGTTTGTTTTCGTGAATAATTTCTTTAAAATTTTGATAAAATAATGGCCAATTCTCGGTTTCTCCAGAGAAGAAAATGAAATCTAAAGTTGGAAGCTTATGATTTAGTGTATTAATTTATTTATTTCTATTTATTTTATTTCTTTGGTTTACCAGCAATTGTTACATTTATACATTCATTAGAATTAATACACAGTATATTTCTATAGCTAAATGCACAATTAATTAAAGGTTAAATTAGTGTAGCGAATTTAATACTAGTATCTTCTTTATCGTTAATTAATGATGATTAAAAATATTTAATATGATTATAAAGTTTGTCGAACGCTTCTATAGCATTGAACGAAAATACGAAATCGGGATCTAATTCTTTGTTTCGAAAATTTATATTTTCTACTACCTGTATATAATCGGAGCTAATATAATCAATGTTTATTGCGTTTATTAAAAATGTTTTATCCTATCGGGAGAAGTAGCAAGGTTAATTTAATCGTAACCACGTTGAATAATAGAAAATAAGGAGAGGCGTTTAGCTTCTAATACTCTTAATGGAAGTTTTTTTTTTTTATAGGATAGGGGTGACAAACGAGCACACAGTCCACCTGATGGTAAGTGGTTGCTGCGGCCAATAGACATCTACATCTATCCTCTATTACAATTCAAAATGTAGATGCGTTGTCACCCGTGAGGACTAAGATGGAATGCCTCATTTCCAGTAAAAAGGGCCTCCGGCCACCTGCACTCACCAAGCGAAACGCAGAGGTGAACCTCTACTTCACGCTGGTTTTCTGTGAGGTCGTGGTACCACCCCGGTTCGAGCCGGCCCATCCGTGCGACAGCAAAAGCTGCCGCGTGGCTCTACCACTGTTTATAAGTCATTATTATTGGCAAACTATATATAGATAAAATTTAGTACTATGACCGATTGTTATGGTAAACAAGTTATTTCTATTTACTATTTTACTATTACTATTGAATAATCGACGCGGAGTTAATATTTTAAATTTTATGTTATATGTAAGCGGCGTACAAGTTGGCGGAGCGAAGTTATACTGTGTTGCTTAATACGTGTTATTGTATGTAGTTATGATTTTGAATGTATCAGTGGTCGAAGGACTAAGAAAATGTGGGATAAAGAAAGAACTTAATGTAGTCAGGCGTCTTGTTCACTGATACCATAACTCACCACCAAAGTGTCCATAAATTGCGGGCACATTTTGTCATGAAACCAATCACGTTCATGGATGATTTCAACACCGAGGATGTCGTTTTTGTTGATTATTTTATTAATATAAAACTAAACAACGTAGATATAAGGGATCTAAGTGGACTGTATTTATTTATTACTGTAGCTAGTGGACTATATTTACTAATTGACTGACTGATCTGAGGTTAAATATGCTAGGGGACTGCTCAAAGATAAGATGGTACTCTTGACTATACTGTATTAAACTATTTACAATAATTCGGCACTATTAAACTATATAATATGTACAGAGGGAGGTCTTGAATTATGGAGTCTTGATTTTCTGACTTGAGTCTTCTTTGTTGTCTTCTCGAGTGCCGCTTCAGAAATGAACAGCACACAGACCAAAACGCCCTTCTTATATCCCGCAAGAGAGCGTCTCAGTCTGTGAGTAGTGCCGCGCGACGATGCTGCACGCCCATTGGTCGTCGCTCGGCTCTGGTGCGCGGGGTGTGCGGGGTGTGACGGAGTATGAAGGGGCGACGGCGCGGCGGGTCTCTAGCTGTCCGCAACATCCTCCCCCCGGCGTAGCCTGCGAGCCTTAGCTTCCCTCGGGAGGACGGCGATCTTCCTGACCGGCCGCCGCAGCAATCCGCCCCTGGTCCTCACATCCACATTGAGCACCACGCCGTCTGGTCCGGGAAAGGTCCTTGTCACAACTCCCCGCGGCCACACTTCCTTGGCATGTTACTATCTGCCACCACGACGAGGTCCTCTTCTTGGATCTGGCGCTGCTGAACATCCCGGGAGTCCCCGCGTGCAACCAGCGTCGGCAGGTACTCCTTCATCCAGCGCCTCCAGTACTCGTCGGCGAGTCCTTGCGCCGCTCTCCACGCCCGACGATCACTAGGCGTGCACGGCGCGGTTACTGGTAGGCTCGATGGTCCCAGCAGCAGGAAGTGGTTGGGTGTCAGCGCCTCTTCCTCGTTCATATCGACCGGTACGTGCGTCAACTGTCGAGAGTTCACCGTGTTCTCTGCTTCTGTGAGGAGCGTTGCTAACGTCTCCTCCCGTGGGCTCTTCTGGTGCAGAGTGGCTTCGAGTGCGGTCTTCACTGAGCGCACGAGACGCTCCCATGCGCCTCCCTGGTTCGGCGCGCCCGGTGCGATGAATTTCCAATCTGTCCGCTGAGTCAGCGCGTAGTTCTTCAGCTGTGGTGCCCACTCTTCCATTGCCCGTTGCAGTTCGGTATCTGCCCCATGAAAATTCGTTCCGTTGTCAGAGTAGATGACCCGTGGCCACCCATGCCTAGCCGTTATGCGCCGCAATGCCGATATCGCCGAGTCCGTCGTAAGGGAGTAAACTAATTCTAAATGCACCGCGCGCGTCGTTAAACAGGTGAATAACGCTACCCACCGTTTTTCATGCCGAAGTCCTATAGTCACTGTTATAGGCCCGAAATAATCGATTCCGGTGTAGGTCAATGGTCGCGCGAATGCCCCTAATCGTTCAGGTGGTAGATCCCCTATAACCGCTGGCCGTGGTGTAGCCTTGCGTACCCTGCATCGCAGACATCTCCGCTCCACTTCTCTTACTGTTGGTCGTAATCGAAGGATATGATATCTGGTGCGTAGGTCGTTTACCACCCTCTCCCTGTTGGCGTGGCTTGCCTCCTGATGCGCCTTTTCCACAAGCAGCTTCACAAAATTGTGGCATCCGTTTAGTATGGTAGGCCTCTTCATCTGGCTGTCCACGTCGGCTGCGTCGATTCTTCCTCTGGCTCGTAATACGCCATCCTCTAGTATGGGGTCAAGCTTCCTTAATGCGCTGCCGGTTGCCAGGTTCTTCCTCCGCTGAAGTCAACTGATGTCTTCAGCGAAGCTCTTATGTTGGTTGTGCTCTATCCACATCCGCTCTGCTCTCTGGATGTGCTGCAATGTCAGTCAGTGCGCCCTTCCTCTTATGGCATCGACGAACTGTTGTATCCGTGCAGTGGCCCTGATTAATCTCTCGTAGGAAGAGAATCTCTCTATGTCCGGCAGGTGTGGAGCGTCCTTGGTGTCGCTCTGGTGCGCCACGACTTCCTCCAGTTCTTCATCTTCATTCTCTGCCTTCTCTTCCTGCCGGTGAGGCCATCTGTCTTCATCCTCGTACAGGAATGGCGGTCTCGTGAACCATCTGTCGCTCTTTTCTTTGTTCATATAATTTACGCGCGTCGCCTGGTCTGCGATATTTTCTGCAGTCGGTATCCACCGCCATTGCTTGGGTGACGTTTTTTCTGCTATCTCCCCTAACCTATGAGCCACGTATGAGGTGTAACGCGCCGTATCGTTCTGTATCCAGTGGAGCACCGTAGTGGAGTTTTCCAATACACTAACTTATCGGCTACCACTCTGTGCTCGCCTTGCACGAATTCCGCGAGTCGCGCGCCTATTAAATTCGCCTGCAAGTCTAAACGCGGTATGCTTTCCGCCTTTATCGGGGCGACTTTCGCCTTGGCCGCCACTAATCGTACCCTAATCGTTCCGTCGCGATATCGTATACGCCAAAATTCCGCGGATGCGTACGCACATTCGCTTGCGTCGTTAAAAACGTGAAGTTGACGCTTTACCACTCCCCCCGTAGGAGCATAGCACCTAGGCAGTCGCAGTCGTGACACCTCCTCGACGACTCGCAGCCACCTCTGGAATTCGTCCGCTGCCTCCTCGGGTAATTCATCATCCCATCCGACCTTCTTCATTCGCCATAGGTCTTGTAGCAGGATCTTGGCGGTGATAGTGAGGTAGCTAAGCAGTCCGAGTGGGTCGAACACCGACATGACTGCGCTTAATGCTTCCCTCTTAGTCGGTGGTCGCTGTAGCGCCTTTACTTCCTGTGGCACCCTATTCATAGAGGTGTTGAACGTCAGGGCGTCTTCGTCGGCCATCCATAACAACCCTAGGGTCCTGCCTGGGCTGTCTTGTCTTAAGCCTACTTCCTTAGGCTTGCTCGCCAGTAGTTCCTCCGGCTTGTCTTCCAATAGGGCTGCGTGGTTAGAATTCCAGCCTGCCAAGGTGAAACCGGCCTTCTGGTGCACTTTCGTAACCTGCCTTGCCGTATTTACCGCTTCCTCTACCGTAGCATAACTGTTTAAGTAGTCGTCCATATAATGACCACGTACGATAGCGTTAAGCGCCAACGGATGTTTTTCTGCGTGTGCTCGCCGTTTCTCTAACACTATGTGCGAGAAACGGCGAGCTCCTCGCATCGAAAATTATCGATGTCATTACGTACTCCTGCAGTGGGCTGGATTGCTCGTTACCTCGCCACAGAAACAATTGCGCGGGCTGGTCGCGACGGTCGATCTTCACACGTAAAAACATCTCCCTAATATCCTCGGACACGGCTATTTCATTTTCCCTAAATCTAAACAGTATACCCGGTAAGTTCCGTAATAAGTTGGGGCCGTCGAGTAGATAGTCATTAAGACATCTACCGGATGCGCGCGCTGCCGCGTCGAACACTACTCTTGTCTTCCCCAGCTTGTTCTGGTTCCGTACGGCGAAGTGTGGCAGGTACCAGCTCTTGGGGTCCTCTCTCTCTGTCCTCTCGGCTTCCCTTGCGTATCCTTTTGCCAGGAGGTTGTCTATCTGGGCTGTGTAGGCGTCTCGAAACTCCGGTGACTGGTCCATATTTCTCTCAATCGTCCATAGTCTTCGAGCTGCCATTTCGTAGCTGGGTGGCATCGGCACGTTGTCGTCCTTCCATGGCAATCCAACTTGGTATTGCTCGCCGACCTTCTTGACGGTGCGCTGGAATATGTCGACAGCGCGCTCCTCTTTCCGTCGCGGCCTACTCTTTAGCGAGATACCTATGGAATCTATCTCATACTGCCGTTTAACGAGTTCCGTTAGCTCCTCATCCTGACTGGCAAACATTTGGATGTCCCTATCTGACCGTCCGCTAACGCTTACGACGTGTAATACGGTCTCACCGTCTTCCCTACACGTGAATCGCGGCACGGTTCACTGTATTACCCACCCTAATAACGTACGTGCAGCTATAGGCTGCCTTCGACGTCCTTAGCGTATTTCTTCTTGATAAGATCTTCTTCGAGTAGCAATTGCTTCCTTCTAATTGCAGCTAGTTCCTCCGCGGCGTTATATTCAATTTGCTTTAATTTTGCTATCGCGCTAACTGTCGACCGGGCTGAACAAACTGATCGGACCGACGGGGCGCGGGGCGCGGGTCTATGTGCGTCTGCTACTGGCGCGACGGTACCTAATATCGAACTAGTTTCTGTAGTCGGAAGATCTTCTATAATCGCGGCGAATTTATCTGTGTGCGGCGCGTATGTGCTGACCTCTCCCAAACGATCGGTCTTAAACACGGACATAGCAGGGCGCGGCGGCGGGGGCGCGGGCGCGGGCGTAGATGCGGGCGCGAGCGGGGCCTGGGGCGCGGCGGAGGGCGCTTGTGCCAACGATAGATAATCGGACGGGGACGCGGGTGCTTCTTCGAATATCCGCATTCCTACCGGCGTTTCGTCGTCGTTCCGTGTCTTCTGGCTTCGTGTTTTCCTCATGACGTTTCTCGTTGCGACCTCCGATCGTCTTCAAAAAGACGTACGTATCGTCTTCAAAAAGACACACGTATTGGACGTCGTTCCAGCCACAAGGGCGTTACCAGATGGTCACAGTTTGGCCCCGTTAGGATGCAACCACCTGGTCGCGTAAACGTGGTTTAAAAACAAGAAATTGTCTGGAAACAGACAATATGACGTATATGACGTAGGCTTAATAAGAAACAGGAAAGAAATTAGTACCGATGACCTTCTCTCTTCCTCGACGAACTTCTTCCTTGAAGATCTTCTATAATGGTCTTCTCTCTTCTGTAATTATGTTCTTTCTTCTATAATTGCCTTCTTTCTTGTTTCTTCTTACTTCTTGCTTGAATCCGGCGACGATGGACCAAGAATATAAGGGATCTAAGTGGACTGTATTTATTTATTATTGTAGCTAATGGACTGTATTTACTAATTGACTGACTGATCTGAGGTTAACTATGCTAGGGGACTGCTCGAAGAAAAGATGGTACTCTTGACTATACTGTATTAAACTATTTACAATAATTCGACACTATTAATCTATATAATATGTACAGAGGGAGGACTTGAATTATGGAGTCTTGATTTTCTGACTTGAGTCTTCTTTGTTGTCTTCTCGAGTGCCGCTTCAGAAATGAACAGCTCACAGACCAAAACACCCTTCTTATATCACGCAAGAGAGCGTCTCAGTCTGTGAGTAGTGCCGCGCGACGATGCTGCACGCCCATTGGTCGTCGCTCGGCTCTGGTGCGCGGGGTGTGCGGGGTGCGACGGGGTATGAAGGGGCGACGGGGCGGCGGGTCTCTAGCTGTCCGCAACAGTAGACATGCATTAATATAATATAAAACAGGGATTAAAAGTAGTATCGGCGTAAATGAATCCTTCACTACGTCCCAAGGGTGTAGAAAGATGTGGCTATGCGAAACGCCAGAAAAATCTAATGCTTTTGATATATGGTGCTATAGTCGAATCGGCTGCGTCAGAGCCAGGCATAACGTACCCAGACACGCTATGGGCAGCAACGTCAAAGGTGAAAACTATAGCAAATCACTCCAAGATTGGGAGAGGTTGATGTCTTGCAGTAGACTTTTAAGGGCTTTTGATGAAGGAAAAGAAGAATAGATAATTATATATTTTCTTTTTTCGATTTTCAAAATAATTCTAATGCTATATTATTATAGAGTGTACTAGAGATAGTCGCCAAAATATTTTAAAATTTTGCAAACAAATTAATTACTGACAGATTGACTGAACGAGCCGTGAATTTCGTGTGTTTTCTAATATACCTTCTTCAATATTTTATGGCGTCTGTGTAAAGGCAAAAAGCGTTTATTTTGTATTATTATATTAGATATCTGTGTTATTATATATTAATCTGTAGTTGAAAGCCTTGATAAAACTTAGGTATACTGCGAGTTGAAAGTGAATTACACCTCGCTTAATAAATAAACTTAAATATATAATGAATAACGATCGAATTTCAACCGCTGGACGAGGGCTAGTAGGAATAAATATAATAAGTAGATACCAAAATCATAGTCAGAAATATTTTTAATTTTTGTCCTTAATACAGAATATTATATTAAAAAAGTTCATAAAGTTATGGAGTTAAATGATGGGGTTAATGTATTCTAAAATAGCGACAATTAAAAAAAAACTGTAATAGAGTTTTTTTAAAAGTATTCAATTTATGAAAGGAAATCGGGTCTCTTTTCTTAAATGGAAATTTCTTGCTACGGGAGTATTTGTAAAAGGTTTGTAACGTCTTTTACAGAGCTATTTAAAAATTAAACTAATTAATTTTTTGATTAACAAGAAATGACAATTCAAGCAAATTTCTCCGATTTTCCAGGGATATTATTTTAAATAATCTTAATAGTTTTTTGGAAGACCGAATTTTTTTGTGAATCCCATTACGAAAAACCGTATTTGCTACGAACTCTTTTTGCAGACGTGGCAATCGTAAGAAGTGTGTCGCGTAGTGTGCCCTCCATACTACATTAAAATACACAATTATGCTACGTACGAGGCTGTTGTACAGTAGGATCTTAACGTGACCATTTTAAAACACTTTAGCGTTACGCAAAACAAAGCCTAGCATTTTATACGCCGTTTTTGTAATATGCTCTATGTAGGGAACGGAGGTTAATTTTTTTATCGAACACTATTCCCAGGTCTCTAACTTCCTCTGTTTTCTTAATGATGGCGTTTATTTTGTATCATGAGTTCAGTGACTTGATCTTTTTGCTGCATTTCACATGGTAGCACTCGTTTATGTTTAGGTTCATACGATTGTCTCAACACCAATTACTAATACATTATTACGGTCAACATCACTTTGAAACTGTTCGATGTCCTCCAGAATTTCGCAAATGACAACCAATTTTAAATCATCGGCATATATAAATGATAAAGAGTTCTGAAAGCGACTAGGGATGTCTTTGACGACTTTTGTTGAAGGTATTGAAAAACAGACGATCCAAATGTTATCACTGAGGAACCCCTGACGTAATTTTGTATGGTGCAAACTGAAATCTATTAACAATCACGGTTAAACTACGATTATCTAGATACGATTCCAACCATCCTAATAATGAGCCAGTAATACCATATGCGCGCAATTTAGATATAAGAATATTATGAGGTACTTTGTCTAATGCTTTTACTAAGTTCCGTATATATTTCCTCAACATCCCTACCATCATCTACCGCTTCTATCAAAGTTTCGGTAAACAAGTTCAGATTGGTACAGGTTGACCTAAACCTAACAAAATCGTGCTGCCACTCAGTGTGATAATGATTCAAGTGGTTTTGCAGCACAGGATAGACAACAGATTCAAAAATTTTACTTAAGGTTGACAGAATAGGCCTATAATTAATATAAGGTATTATAGAGCAACCCCACGGTGTGAAGCATATTACTTCAAGAGTAGTTATGTACCAGGATTTATTTTCGGATATTTTGTGCATTACATTTTTTATTTGGTCATTGTTTTGTTATCATGTTACATAATTCTCTTATTATTACTGAACATTATCTTTTGTATGTTTATCTGCTTAAGTAGCACTGTTCGGCATAGGCCTCTTCCATGATAATTTTTGGTTTGCCATAATAATCATGTGTCTTCTTGTGGATTTCGATTGCAGTACCAGTCGTAGCGCACATTTTACACTGATCTCTGTCGCTAGGTAAGCATATGCTGAACTAGCGACGGAGAGCATTTACCAGATGGTTGTACAACCAGCTATCAGAGGCCATGAATGAAATGGGATATTTACTCTTACAATCTTACGTTACAAGACCACAACACACACGACACTGGAACCCTTTTTTAATATGTTGTAACTACATGCATGGGCCTCCTTTCAGTTTTAAGATTGTTTTAGTAGGAAATAGTCCGGCGCACTATCCGTGTTTAACGCAAGTTAAACTTCATATGACTTTAAGATATTTTTAAATTTATTGAATGGGCTCGGTTTCCCAACGATGTAATTTTATAACACCGTGCTCGTGACAATTACGGTTAAAGACATTTATCTTCTCAATAAACTACAAAAATCACTTATAAAGAAACTTCAATGTTATAACCGGCTATATAATCTAAAAACTATGACCCAATGAAAAGTAAGTTCAAAACTAAAAACCGACATCTGCAAAATCATGGCCCAGAAAGTATGAAACAAGAAAATATTCTCTTCCGAAATTAATATGTAAAAACTATTTAATGTTTATGCTCTAATAAATAAACAACTTTCACGTAATAATATATTTTAATGTATGTAATACATATTTACAGTGGTGTTCAAAGAATAGCCGTGGTCATATGCAACTTTCCTCTAAAGCTTATGATCGGCTACTTCTACTTATAGAATGTATTGTTTTGTTAGGGTAGGTGGCATATGACCACGGCTATCCGTTTGTTCCGGTAGACATAGAAATCGTATTATAAAATTGAAGTGACAAACAAACTTATAGCTCACCTGATGGTAGATGGATACTGCAGCCCATGGAAACCTGCAAAATACTTAAACAAAGGATGCTAAAGGTGCATTGTCACCTCTTGTAGTGTTATACTACTTACATTTCATTGTACACTAATTCTTCATTCTGTTTTGATATTCTGCATTCATGTTTTGCATCACTTTATACTATTTTTTTCATTCTGTTTTTGATTTTCTGCATTTATATTTTGCATCACCTTTATTTCTATAGGATCCTGTAACGTTTTTACACAATAACATATCATTTTACTTCGTATTTTCACACTATTTATCACTTTTAAAATAGCTGTCAATGAAGTCTTACATTTTATGGTCTTTTATTGAATTCTCTGTAACTCTACAATTTCAGGCTTCATGCACGCAGCCGTGCATAAGTTTTTCCTATGTGAATCATATCTCAATTCATACTTAAATGTAATAATTTCTTAATAAAAGTCCAAAAACCAAAAATTGGTTTTTATGACAACTACTATATATACCGTTGTCATGGCAATTTTTATTCAAATTCGTTACCGATATGATGTTTTATCTCGATATTTTCACATAAATACTCTTTTGCTCTAGGTCATTTACAATAAATTTCCTTTTAATTTAAATAATTTTTCCGTTCTCTCTAGAAAGATATAAAAGCCGAACAATCGGTGAAGAAATTCAGTCTTGCTTCAGTTCTCGTATCGGAAGCATCTTCTAAAGGCCTTATCCCGGGGCCGCTCAGCCCCGGGATCCTGCAAGCCTCTATCCTGCCTGAAGCCACTGGACTCTACGATCCGTTGCTCTGCCTGAAGTCGCCGGATCCTACAAAACGTTGCTCTGCCTGAAGTCGCCGAGATCCCACAAGTCTCTACTCTACCTGGAGTCGCCGGAACCTACAGACCTCTGTTCCGCCCGAAATCACCGGAACCTACAAACCTCTGTCCCGCCTGCAGTCACCGGATCCTGCAGGCCATTGCGCTGTCTGAAGTCGCTGAGGATCCTGCAAGCTCCTGTCTGGGCTGAAGTCGCCGATCCTGCAATCGCCGCATTCACCTGAGGTCGTCCCCTAGAGACGCCCACGCCTACCCACCTACGCCGTGCGTGCTCGTTCCAGGCGCTGAGAGCACGCTTGGGATCTTCGGACTCAGCTACGACATAATTTTTTTTTTTATTACCTTTTTTTTTTAAAAAATAATTTGTAAATCACATCATCCATCCTCACATTCATACTCCATTTTTGATATATAAAATTGTAAATACTCTTTTAAAAACTTAAATATATTATTGTCTTGGTCTATTTGGTTGTTTTGCTGATCGTAGGTTAGGTTTTCCTTCTCTTTTAATTGTCGCTTCACGACAGTTTGGCGCCCAACGTAAAAGTCCTCTTTCTCTCTTAATTCTTCACCTTTACTGCGCCTTGTCTAGTTCCTTTTGATTTAATTGCTTTCCCTTTTGTTCTTAACTTACTATTCATCATTCATTTACACATCCTTTTCATACCTTCAAAATTCTAAAACAAAACTTCTTCTAGTTTTTCAACTTATTTGGATTATATTTAGGCCTACAAATAACACTTCATTTACATTCATCACTCTAAGTTACATTCATCACTATAATATTTTTTATTCTAGATAACTTAGAGGTACGATTTTTAATAATATTTTTATTTCTTAAACTTAACTTTACACGTAATTATAACAATGAAAAGGGTTATTAAGTACGAATTCCTTAACAAGGCCGAACTTGAATACGAAGTGAAGATTAGATGTGAGGAACCAGCTAATACTGTTTTGCTTCTAAAAAAACAAGTTTTACGTTTAGTTGCAAATTCTCACCCTGAAGATATTCTGACTTCTCCAATTCCGATCGAGGATGACTTGTCTCAAATTGATTCTACATTGACCTATCTGGACTGTAAAATTAAAAAATTTTTACAAGGTGAAACCAAATATTTACGACTAATAGAAACTTTTATTAACCATGTTTTTTACAGATTAGAGCGAATAGATACTGACTTATATCCAGACTTTAAAGCTAATTTCGAGACTTTGAAGATGAAATATGACGCTATGGCTAAACAATTCGAATCCTTGACTTCACCTTCAGCTGAAAATGACGTTCCATCACTTGACCCTCCTGTTGACCCGACTGTTACGGTTGACCCGACTGTCACGGAACTCCCTCTTGTTTCTCAAACTTCTATTCAGGTCCATACCCCGTATCCTCCACCACCACCTCAATCTTTTTCTCCATCCAACGTCTTCAAAGATCTGAAAAGACACACCTTCAATGGTAAAAGCTGTCCAAGATCCTTTCTTCAAAAACTGGAAGAATACTGTATAGCTCGTGGCTTGTCCAAAGACTTGTTGATTTCACAAGCGTTTGAAATTTTCACTGACAATGCTCTTCATTGGTTCAGATTTAAATATAATCAGAATCCAAACTTAACGTGGAACGAACTTTCTTCATTATTAATCAAAGACTTTGGTGGTTTTGATTATGATCACAAACTTTTAGAAGCGATTAGGAATCGAACTCAAGGTCGAGATGAACCTATTGTCATCTATATTTCCATCATGTCTGGAATGTTTTCTCGTCTTTCGAAGAAACTTTCTGAAACAGAACAATTGGAGATTATTTTGAGGAATATTCGGCCATGTTATTCTGTCTTCGTAGTTCTAAAAGACATTGACTCTATCGACTCTCTTTTGGCTACTTGCCAAAACTATGAAAAATTCCTAGACAGAGACAAACAATTTAAAGAACCAAATGTACAACAAACTCCTCTTATTTCTGAATTCAACTACAAGCATTCCACTTCAAGTTCAGTTGACTCTTCAGATTTTTCTAATAACTCAAGACCTTCTCCTCCCCTCATGAATAAATTCACTTCATCCTACAAATACCCTTCTAGGCAAGTTAATAGTCTCTCTCAAACCAAAGCTCCTCAAGAAAGCTCCTTTTGTGTTCGCTGTCGTAAACAAGGTCATTCTTTAAACACCTGTACTCAACCACGATTCGTGATTTGTTTCAAATGTGGTCTTAAAGGTTTTAAAACTGCAGATTGCCCTACTTGTTCTCCCAAACCTAATACTAGTTCAAAAAACTAACTACTGACTTGAAAAGTAACTTAAACTTTGATAACGACGATTGGACTAATTGGATTAAAACAATTCAAAACTTCTTTTCTTGTTACAAAATCTCTTCTACACTCTACTCCAAGGAACAAGATCTTAATCGTCCATTCGTTAATGTCAAAATTTATAACTTAACTTTATCTGGTTTACTAGATTCTGGCAGTTCAGTAACTATTCTGGGTAATAATTCTCATTTGGAAATTCTTAAACTGGGCTGCAAACTTTTCAAGTCAGATCTTAGGTTGATCTTAAGGCGTTAATTAATGAAGTTGACAAGATGCTGGGATGGAAGGTCATTGAACAATGCGAAAGTCCTTAGTTATCTCCACTTCTCATCACTCCGAAGAAGAATGGTGAATGGCGTTTCTGTGTTGACAGCAGGAAGCTTAACTCAATTACACGTCGTGATGCTTATAAGTTGCCACTAATAAGCGAAATTTTGGACAACCTGAAGAATGCCAAATACTTATCAAGCATTGACATTGCAAAAGCATTTTGGGAAATTCCCTTGAACCCTGCGGATAAAGATAAAACTGCCTTTTATGTACCAGGAAGAGGTATGTTTAGATTTAAAGTAATGCCTTTTGGCCTCACCAACTCACCTGCAACTCTACAAAGATTAATGGATATGCTGTTTACTCCTGAATTTGAGAACAAGGAATTTTGCTATCTGGACGACATTGTTATTATTAGTGAGACTTTTGATGAACACATATCGCTTCTCATGAAAGTTCATGAAAAACTATCATATGCCAATCTAACTATTAACTTTGAGAAAAGTCAATTCTTCAAGAAAGAACTGAAATACCTTGGTTTTCTTGTGGACGAGTATGGTTTACAAGCAGATCCAGATAAAATAAAAGCTATTTTAGAATATCCTGTACCTACTTGCAGAAAAGAAGTACGAAGATTCATAGGCACCTGCAGCTGGTTCAGAAGATTCATTCCAAACTTTAGCACTATTGCCTCTCCACTCAACCAACTAACCTGTTCCGGGAAGAACGCTCCTAAATTTTTATGGAATTCACAAGCTGCAGCTGCTTTCCAGAAACTTAAAGAAGCCTTGGTAACTGCTCCTGTCCTTGCTTGCCCTAACTTCGAACTACCCTTCTCTGTACATTGTGATGCATCAAATTATGGCATAGGAGCAATGCTTACCCAACAACAAGATGATAAAGAAGTCGTGATTGCTTACATGAGTAAAGCACTAAATAAAAATCAACGGAACTACTCAACTACTGAAAGAGAAACATTGGCTGTAATAACTGCATTAGAACATTGGCGATGTTACCTAGACAATGGTAAAGAATTTACAATATATACTGATCATGCTGCGCTTAAATGGTTTCAGAATTTATCAAACCCATCAGGAAGACTTGCTCGCTGGACTTTACGCTTATCATGCTTTAACTTTGTCATAAAACATAAAAAAGGAAAGGATAATGTTGTTCCAGATTTATTATCAAGACATAAAAATCAAGAACGTCCTAATACACGAGAAACTTCACCTCAAGGCGTACATCCCATTACGATTGAAGAACCACCTGATCGTAGACTTGAACACTACAACAAAATTTTTCTCGGATGTTCCAACAATCCAGACGCATATCCCAACTACACTATCAGGGATAACAAACTTTACCGCTGTATCCATTCTCCCGATCGTCTAAACGATGACTTTATTTGGAAAGAAGTTCCACTACCTCAAGATAGACAGGCACTTATTGAAGCTAACCATGGTTCCCCTTCAGAACTCCATCTTGGTATCTTCAAAACATTCAAGAAAATATCATTAAAATACTATTGGCCTGGTATGTTTAAGGACATTGCTGAATTAATCTCGACTTGTGAAACCTGCTTAACCTACAAACACCCTAATCATTCTCCCTATGGTCTTATGGGTAAACCCAAACTTTGCTCCAGACCTTTTCAAACTATATCCTTAGATCTTATGGGTCCATTGCCAATGACTCGAAGACGAAATCAGTATATTCTAGTGATTAACTGCAATTTTACTAAATATACTATGATTTTTCTCCTTAAACGTGCTACTTCAGCTAATATTATTAATGTTTTGGAAAATTCAGTTTTTCTAGTTCATGGCATTCCTCAAACTATTATAATGGACAACGCTGTTCAATTTCAGTCGCGAGAATTCCACTCATTTTTAAATTCTTATAATGTTCCTTGTATTTTTCACACAGCTTTATATTGTCCTCAGGTTAATCCTACGGAGAAGTTTAATAGCACAATTATTACAGCTCTAGCATCTCTAGTAGGAGACGATCATAGATCCTGGGACAACCATCTTGCTAAGATTCAGTACGCAATGAACAGCGCTACAAATGTAGCTACTGGTTTTACTCCAAATTTTTTAGTCTTTGGTAGGGAAACAATACCTTGTGGTTCCTTCTATACTCCAACTCAGAACCTCGAGGAATTGGTATTTATGCCTCGTGATATTTACGCGTCTAATGCTGGTCTCCTCTCATCTATATTTCACAAAGTTCAAACTAAACTTCACATAGCTCACGCTTAAAATAGCGTTCGCTATGATCTTCGTCGGTCTTTTAAAGAATTCAATGTGGGAGACACTGTTTGGCGTAAAAACCATGTTTTAAGCGATGCCGGCGCATACTTTAATGCTAAACTTGCCCCTAAGTTCATCAAGTGCAAAGTGATAGCTAAACTGTCACCACTAGTCTATGTGCTTGAAGACCCTAATGGAGTTAGAGGCAAGTGGCACATTAAAGATGTAAAATCATAAATTTTCTTAACTTTTATTTACTATTAATTTGTATATATGTATAAATATCACCATCATTTTCACCTTATTATTTTTATTTCTTTTAATTTGTTTGTTTGTTTGATGATCCAGTGTTCTTCAACACATCTTACTTTAGGACCTCGAACTTTCGTTGGTTAATCGTCACTTTTTATTTTTATTTCAGACACATCTCGTTGGTGATGTTGCTGATCTCTGGCTTTGAGCCCTACCGCTCTGGCCGTTCTTAATCTTTACTTAAGTCATAGCGACTAAAGCTTACTTGAGGTATTTCTTTACCTTTATCTTCACTTGGGAGCAGCTGACTACTCCCTTAATTTTTATCTTCACTTAGGAGCGGTTGACAACTCCTTAAATAAGCCTTAATGTCCTCTCGAAAACACACTTTTAGAGTGGTGTCTCTTCGACTAATGTATTTTTTTTTCCACACAGGAGCGGTTGACTACTCCTTAAATAAGCCTTAATGTCGTTTTGAAAACACACTTTTAGAGTGGTAGTCATTGAATGTGAACTCCACCCTTACCTGAATGCAGATGATGAATGTAAGAGATAGTATATCTGATTTTGACTGGTGATGTCTGTTTCGGCAAAGCTGTGTTTTTATGGTTTATTTTAGAATGTATATATCAAAATTTTTGCTGAGTCAAAAATTTTCCAGGGTCGGGGGGAAAATGTAGTATTATACTACTTACATTTCATTGTACACTAATTCTTCATTCTGTTTTGATATTCTGCATTCATGTTTTGCATCACTTTATACTAATTTTTTCATTCTGTTTTTGATTTTCTGCATTTATATTTTGCATCACCTTTATTTCTATAGGATCCTGTAACGTTTTTACACAATAACATATCATTTTACTTCGTATTTTCACACTATTTATCACTTTTAAAATAGCTGTCAATGAAGTCTTACCTTTTATGGTCTTTTATTGAATTCTCTGTAACTCTACAATTTCAGGCTTCATGCACGCAGCCGTGCATAAGTTTTTCCTATGTGAATCATATCTCAATTCATACTTAAATGTAATAATTTCTTAATAAAAGTCCAAAAACCAAAAATTGGTTTTTATGACAACTACTATATATACCGTTGTCATGGCAATTTTTATTCAAATTCGTTACCGATATGATGTTTTATCTCGATATTTTCACATAAATACTCTTTTGCTCTAGGTCATTTACAATAAATTTCCTTTTAATTTAAATAATTTTTCCGTTCTCTCTAGAAAGATATAAAAGCCGAACAATCGGTGAAGAAATTCAGTCTTGCTTCAGTTCTCGTATCGGAAGCATCTTCTAAAGGCCTTATCCCGGGGCCGCTCAGCCCCGGGATCCTGCAAGCCTCTATCCTGCCTGAAGCCACTGGACTCTACGATCCGTTGCTCTGCCTGAAGTCGCCGGATCCTACAAAACGTTGCTCTGCCTGAAGTCGCCGAGATCCCACAAGTCTCTACTCTACCTGGAGTCGCCGGAACCTACAGACCTCTGTTCCGCCCGAAATCACCGGAACCTACAAACCTCTGTCCCGCCTGCAGTCACCGAATCCTGCAGGCCATTGCGCTGTCTGAAGTCGCTGAGGATCCTGCAAGCTCCTGTCTGGGCTGAAGTCGCCGATCCTGCAATCGCCGCATTCACCTGAGGTCGTCCCCTAGAGACGCCCACGCCTACCCACCTACGCCGTGCGTGCTCGTTCCAGGCGCTGAGAGCACGCTTGGGATCTTCGGACTCAGCTACGACATAAATTTTTTTTTATTACCTTTTTTTTTTTTAAAAATAATTTGTAAATCACATCATCCATCCTCACATTCATACTCCATTTTTGATATATAAAATTGTAAATACTCTTTTAAAAACTTAAATATATTATTGTCTTGGTCTATTTGGTTGTTTTGCTGATCGTAGGTTAGGTTTTCCTTCTCTTTTAATTGTCGCTTCACGACACTCTAAGGGCTAATCTGAAATGCTTTGCGGCCTTTGATTATAGTGTCTCTCTATATACCCTTCAAGCTAGAATGGACACTAAAAAAAAATTAAACTAATATATTAGATATAGATATAACAGAGATATGCAGTCCGTTCCTCATAATCTGTCATTATATTGGCTCTCCATATCTTTTAGACTCGATCACATAAGAGCCCGCACAGCTTCTTGGTGTTAGAAATAGGAAAGAGGGCGGTACCGACTCGGACGGCCTTCTAGTTACCAAGGGTTATTTTTTTCAAGTTCATTAATACAAATATTCAGACAATACTGTTCTTTTAACTTTTCTTTTAATAATATTAATTTAATTAAATATATTCTATTGCCTTTTAATAAAAAACTAAGTAAACAATAATTGTTTACTTATATAATAACTTCTTAACTTACTTAATAACTTCAGTACGGAATTATTCCGTATTGAAGTTTCAAAGTACGAACATTTATCAATTTAATTTGCTCTTTTACTATATAATTTAAAGACAAGATTGACATTATTTAAATAAGCCCGATGAGAGCTAGAACAAACCCTTTAAATAAGTCAAGTAGTCTTGCTCACAGAGTCTAGTCAAGATAAACAATGAGTTTGTTGTCAAGTGGCCTACACAAATTGAATAAAAGTATTTGCAAGCAATTTTAATAGCTGCAAATGGCTAGAATAATTTTAGACTAGTCACCGTGTTAGGTCACGGTCTTTTAGTCTGGAGGATATTATGGAATATATGTATATAATATGTAAAAATTAAAAAAAGTAAAATAAATTCCTGAGGGCTGAGATCTTTCGAAGTCGAATTTTTACACGTAATTCAGTCTTCAGAAGCCAATATTTGGAAAAGGCGAATTATTAACCGCTCGAATTAATAACATAAGGATTACTGTAAATGAGATAATTAAAATAAATAAATAAATAGTAATAGTAAGTAGTAGTAGTAATAGTAAATTCAAAGTTTGCGAAAAATTTACTTAACTCACGATAATTATGAATGACTAAAAATACGTAAAATTATCGTACTAACAGTGGGAAACAGGTATTTTAAGCTAGCAACTAAAATTCCAAGTGTCCGAATTAAATACTAAATTGGGCGAAAAACAATACTGAATGGGCGACAGTAAGTTTAGGTTTTAGGGTGGCCCAAGGGCCACTCCAGTCGCACCTTCAAAAAACATTCTTAGTCAACACTTGCTTATAATTATTTCCCTAAATAAGTTTTTAATTGTAAGATAGTAATTTGTTCGCTTGAGAATTTATATACTGATCGTTCTGAATGACTTGTAACTCAAATTCATACTCGTATTTTCAAGCCACCATTTTTAAATTTGGGGTTAGCTTTTTATTTATAGGTTAATTATATCAAGTATTTATTTAAGTCAAACTATTATCGTAAACTTTTTAAAATTAAGTAAATGCTTAAGACGAATAAAAAAATATGTTTTGACCTTAATTACACTACACTAATAACAACGAAGCGTCATTTGCAAAAATAAAAGCCGCTTTGTTTCCCCCCAGAAAAAAGGGCTTAAGATTAAAGAAATTAACATTTCCTCAATTAAGCCGCTTTAATTTTATATAAGATTTTCATTCCGCTTTTTTTAAGTGACTAAATTAAAAAAAAATATAAAAAATATATAAAAACATAGAGAACAACAGCTTCCTAAGCTTATAATATTTTTTAAGGGTAATTTTAGTCAATTCTTTCATATCCGCACTTTCATATCTAAACCGCATCTAAAACGCCTTTAGTGCGCGTCATAATACCCCAATTTTTACAATATTTTGTATACCTCACGAACATAATGTCTCAAGCTTTGTAGAAAATTTCGGAGTTCTTTTGGCGTTTCTCTACTATCATGGTTGATACGATAAAGATAGATAGTTAAAATTAGATAGTTATAACCAAATGAAGATTGTTGGAGTTGAAGCACCTAATCTGGTTCGGTCTGACCGAGTCGGGCGTGATCCAAAGAAATCTACCATCAGACGAGCGACATGCTCCTTTACCCCCTCTTCTATATAAAAAAAACTACTCTTTCGTGTTTATTCAGTCACTTCCTTTATTGTTTCATCTTACCCCAAATTCTTATTCAAAACTTCAAAAAGGACGTTTTCATACTTTTGTTCCGAGATGTCTTCGCCAATCGTAAACTGTTTATTTTACCATATTACATCTTATTATTCAGAGTATTAATTAAAAACGCTCGAACTTTAAAATGAAATAATACAACCTGTATGCATGCAACCACCGCGCCGTGTTGTGACGGTTAAGAATATCCACTACTCCATACCTCTCCGTGGGTGTCCCAAAAGATGACACTGGGAAACAAGCAGGACAAGGGCAGCAGCATCTTCCTGATAACAGAAATATCCCAATAAAAAAAAACTGCAGTTGCCAACCCGCTCGACAAGCGTGGCAACTATGGCAAAATACCCTCCAATGAAAAAAATTACGAAAAGATGGCCCCCAGTCCCCGGCAGTCCCGCTATTCCCGGCTACGGTGGCGACCATGGTAACGGCGGGGCAGGGAGTACAAAGAATCTCCGGTGGAGGTTCGGTTACCATTTACGACGACTCGACCTGGCAACTTATAACGCACGCAACCTGAGGACTGACGAGAAGATCCTGGAGCTGGAAAAAGAGATAAATAAGTTGCGCTGGAATATTATAGGATTACCCGAGGTCCGAAGAGAGGGGAAGGACACGGTAATCCTCGAATCCAGCCACTTGTTCTATCACCGGGAGGGCGACGATCTGTCCCAAGGTGGTGTCGGATTTATCGTCCACAAGTCTCTCGTTAACAACGTTGTAAAGATTAGGAGTGTGTCGACGAGGGTTGCGTACCTTATACTCAGAATTACCAAACGGTATTCGCTGAAGATAATTCAGGTTTACGCACCAACCTCGGCACACCCCGATGAGGAGGTGGAGGAAATGTATGAGGATATCTCTAGAGCCATGCATTCCTCCAAAACCTGCTATACGGTGTTAATGGGAGATTTCAATACAAAAATAGGCACAAGAGAGAACGGTGAGCTGAAAGTAGGGAAATTCGGAACAGGGCAACGGAACCCAAGGAGCCAGCAGCTAGCCGACTTCGTGGAGAAAGAGGGACTCTCTATGATGAACTCTTTCTTCCAGAAGCAGTCTCACAGGAAGTGGACCTGGACGTGCCCAGACGGTTAAACAAAAAATGAAATTGACTTCATTATCACGACCAGACCACAACTGATCAGTGATGTATCATTGATCGCGAGGGTGAAAACTGGTAGCAATCACTGAATGTTTAGACGGACACTGAAACCTAAGCGTTAAGTTAAAGAGGTTTCGTCTAATGAATTTAACGCTCCGTCCCCCTCGTGCTCTAGTCCAAAGTCCCGAAACCTTCAGCTCGAATTACAAAACCGTTTTCAGTGCCTGGAAGACTGCAATGACGTGGAAGTATATCGTCCACTTCATTGCAATGCTAAGCTCGTGGAAACTGTCCATGCGGTCGGAGCTAAGTTCTGCAAGACCCACCGCAGAAGAACACAAAAACTCTCCGATCACACTCTTAATCTCATGGCTGTTAGATGGTAGATGAAGCTACATTCTTCAACAGATTTGAACTGAACAGACATGCTGCATGCATGCATTAGGTGATCCCTAATTCATGCGGCGGGATTTACGCAACTTCAATACAGCTTTTTTTTATAGGATAGGGTGACGAGCACACATGTCACCTGATGGTAAGTGGTTGCTGTGGCCCATAGACATCTACGTCTATCCTCGTTTGCAAATCAAAATGCACATTTGTTGTCACCCGTGAGGACTAAGATGGAATGCCTCTTTGCCAGTAAATTGTATTAAAGAAGATTGGCTTGTATTGAAAAGGCGATCGAGCGAAACCAAGACTCAAAAGCCTTTGCCAGAGATCTGTCTGCCAGAAATTACCAACTATCAAAGCTGAAATTCGAGTGTGGCAGCATCGTTTCCGGGACACCTGAGATTTTGAGTGAGATCGAGAGGTTCTATGGGCAGTTGTACACGTTATCGTTGGAGCCACAAACAAGAGTATGTAACAATCTAAGAGCAAGTCTTATCCGACTCTATTCCGAAGATATTCTAGACTTCAGTCTAAGAGACATTAGAATGGATCTCCAGCACCTTAAAAACGGCAACGATCCCAGGCGAGGATGGAATTACAGCGGAACTTCTGAGAGTTGGTGGAAAACCTGTACTTGAAGTCCTTCAGAAGCTCTTTAACTGCGTCCTCCATGGTCGTACTATTCCGCCGGCGTTGAGCAGAAGTGCGGTGTTCTTGTTCTTCAAGAAAAGCGATAACGTTCTCTTGAAGAAATACAGACCGATTTGCCTTCTGAGCCGCGTCTACGTACTGTTTTCGAGAGTCATTACGAATCATCTCGCACGCAGACCTGAAGACTTCCAGCCTCCCGAACAAGCCGGTTTCCGAAAAGGTTTTAGTACCATAGACCACATACCACCCTTCGGCAAATTGTACAGAAGACAGAAGAGTACAATCTGCCACTTTGCCTTGCGTATGTGGACTATGAGAAAGCCTTTGATTCTGTCGAAATTTAAAAGGTGCTTCAGTCCCTTCAGCGGTGCCAAGTGGACTGTCTATCCGAGTACAGAACCAGAGTACGAAACCTATCCATCTGCAGAGAGGTGTAAGACAGGGCGACGTTATATCTCCGATACTCTTCACCGTTGCTTTAGAAGACGTTTTCAAGATACTGGACTGGAAAGCATACGGTATAAACATCAATGGCGAGTACATCACTCACCTTCGATATGCCAACGATATATTTCTTATGGCAGAATCGTTGGGGGACCTAAGCACTACGCTCAGTGACCTCAATAGTGTCTCCCAACGGATAGATCTTAAGGTAAATGGACATGGACAAAACAAAGATCATGTTTAATATCCATGTTACAGCTATGCCGGTAGTCGCTGGGAGCACTATGCTCGAAGTTGTTGACAAGTATGTTTACCTGGGACAAATAGTCCGACTAGATAATTCCAACTTTGACCGAGAGGTCATTCGATGGATTCAACTCGGTTGGCCAATGTTCGGGAAATTACGGCACATTTTTTCGTCATGTATACCTCAAAACTTGAAAACGAAACTATACAACCAGTGCGTGTTGCCAGTGAACTGAGACGTGGTCCTTAACTGCTGACCGGATGAGGAATCTCAAGTTTGCTCAGAGAGCCATGGAGAGGGCTATGCTTGGAGTTTCTCTGCGTGATAAACTTAGGAATGAGGATATCCGCAGTAGAACCAGAGTGACCGTCATAGCTCAACGGATTAGTAAGCTGAAGTGGCAATGGGCCGGCCATATAGCTCGAAGAACTGAAAACCAATGGGGAAATAAAGTTCTCGAGTGGCGGCGTCGTACTGGTGTTCGAAGTGTAGGGCGTCCCCCACTAGATGGAGTGACAACCTGGTATGACATATAGGATTCGATGGATGCAGGTGGCTCAGGACCGTGATTTTAGCATACCTTGGGAGGTGGATGTTCAGCAGTGGACTCGTGAAGGGCTTTACTGATGATGATGAACCTGTAAAAGTGATATCGCCACAACTTTTATTTTATTTTAAAGGACTTTCTATGGAACTTTGTAAGGAATATAATTTAAAAAATTCACACCAATCAGTGAATTTTGTGAAGTGTTAAGGCTCCTGAAGGAACTGCCGTTGATTTTCGTCACTTCAAATCTAGCAAGTTGGTTTGTTAACAAAGCTGATCTGATCTGATCTGATGATTTTTTAACCGAAATCAGGGTGAGCCGCCAAATGCTCTATAGCCCAATTAGTGAACACATGGCACTGTCTGTGGTCGTTGGGTTTTAGCTCTTAAGTTAATTGAACTTTGTATGGATGAAAACCCAAGCCTCGAAGCAAAATCGACGCACAACGCGGAATGGACTGTCTGGGGTTTTCTCGTGCACTGTCCTAAACGGCGACAATATTCTCCAGTGATTTTACGTTTCTATGCCGTACAGGCATTGCTTCACTGATTAATGATCCGGATGTCTCAAAGGAGATGAACTTCGTTCCATACAAGCTTGGGCCCGGCGTAAACAAAGTTCAAATATATCTTACTTTGAAGATTTAAACATTTGTTACTTTCGACAAAAAATAATATTTTAGTAGAACCTGGGGTTTTATTTTTATTTTGTTTTATTATTTGTAGGTTATGTAGTAATATCATTCATTATTACTTATAAATTGTTTTAATAAAATGAAAAAAAAAAACACAAAAGGATGCCGTTTTTTAGTTATTATTAAATAAAATAAAATAAATTACAACTCAAACTTTTCTAATTGTTTAATTATTTTCTGCAATTATTAATGAAATGTTATCAAGAAAAGCAGCCGGAGGCTGTACATTTTTCTATTCCTCTCAATACCCAAGTAACACATTATTAACCATTATTATTATGTGGGCGCAACAACTTCTGTCCTGTAAATCGAGAGAAAACCAGGGGTCAAGTTAAATTAATTCACGAAAATAAAAACACGAAATATATCCACAACCACAACTACAATGCCAAATGCGCATGACAAGTTTAAACTCGAAGTTACCAAGTTAAGTCTCCTTCAAAACAGGCAATGATCAAAGACCATACAGCCAATTCAATCGTGTCCAATATTATTCAAATATTTTGTTTAGTTTAATAACGTAACCTATTCAATCGATTTTCTAAATAGATTTCTTTAATTCTTTAGTAATCTCTACAGATTCGCATCAATGTTTCAATATTATGAGTTTTTTTTGATACTGTAGCATATTATGTCGGTAGATAACAATAACGGTTTCTACGGCTACCCTGTAGTGTGTCAATAATAAATGATCGTTCACGGTTTCAGTGTGTTTAAATAAACGCTTCCCGTATTCCTTGAATAGCAAGGACATTACAGTGGCGACGAGTTTATTTTGTGTATTAATAATCGATTAACCAACAGTAGAAGTCACGCGTTAAAATGTCTATCTATGGGAAAGTGCCAGTTTTCGATTGTAAAACAGATGAGTGGGTGGTACACGTAGCACAACTAAACAACTTCTTTATTGCAAATGGAATCGACGATATCACAGATGCTCAAAGTGTGAGAAGACGGGCAATTTTATTGAATGGCATGTCACAAGACTCATATCGTCTTACTCGTGATTTATTGTATCCAAATACGCCTGAATCAACCGATTACAAGGCGATTATTGCTGCGCTTGACGGCCACTTCGACCCAAAAAAGTGTATATACGCTGAAAGACAAAAGTTTTATTCGGCTAAAAAGGACCCTCACGAGTCAATGGTGGAGTATGCTGCTCGTCTTCGTGGACTAGCATCGGCATGTTGTTTTGGTACAGCTCTAGAGATGTGTTTGACGGATCGTTTTGTAATTGGTCTTGACCTTGCGTCTGCCCGAGAGAAATTATTTAGAGAAGATCCCAATCAGCTAAAACTAAATAAGGCACTTGAATTAGCTTGTGCAGTTGAAAGTGCGCAGCGTATTGTTTCCGCTGGCGATTCGGCAGAGTTAATTAAGTCTGAACCTGTGCTGTATACGGACTCGCGGCGAAAAGCTACTGCAAGCGGCGGTACACGAGGCGGTCGCGCCCATGGTGGCGGCGACGACGGAGCCCCCAGGTGTAGTGTGTGTGGTGCGAGGTCACACGATAACTCCGTATGTGGCTATCGTCATCTGTCGTGCAATTTGTGTGGTGCAAAAGGACATTTAAAAAGAATGTGTTCTAAGAGATACTACGTACATAACGAGATTACAACCAAAACGGACAAAATTGTTAAAAGGCAGCATAATCGTATGCAGAATAATTACATTTTGGAAGGTAGTGATAGGGACGAATGTAATGATTTTTCACCAATTAATAATGTGAGAGATATAAATAATGAATCACGTATTAATACTATTTTATATAAGGAAGAAAAACCGATATCTCTTGAAGTTATAGTGCGAGGTGTTACTCTTAGTATGGAGGTTGATTCCGGTAGTGGGGTATCAGCGCTGCCCGCGCGCATATGGTATATGTATTTCTCGCGAAACTTGTCGCTCGGTGAGTCCAATAAAATTTTATATACATACAGTGGTTCTGCTTTAAGGCTATTGGGCATGTGTTACTTACCAGTCACATATAATAATGTAACGCATAATATAAAATTTTATGTTGTTGAAAACGGCCCGGTTCCCTTGCTTGGTAGGGACTTTATGACAAAATTTAATTTCGCTTTTATCTCATTAAATTATTGTTCAGTAGATAAAGAAAAATTTATTTTGTCGAAATATAAAACATTATTTTCTGGTGGGTTGGGCACGTTCAATAAGTATAAGTTAACGCTACACTTAAAAGAAGGTGTCACACCAAAATTTTTTAAAGCTAGGCCGGTGCCCTTTGCGCTCAAAGATAAGGTAAGCGCAGAGTTGGACCGATTAGTGCGCGCTGGCATACTCAAACCGGTTTCTTATTCTAATTACGCGTCACCGATTGTTGCAGTATTAAAGAAAAATAATGACGTACGTATTTGCGGCGATTATTCTATGACGATCAATAAGGCCCTAATAATTGACTCTTATCCATTGCCCAAAATAAGTGAGTTATGTGCATCGTTACACGATTGTCGTTACTTTAGTAAGCTTGATTTATCAAATAGTTATAATCAGTTCCTTCTAGATGATGAGTCACAAAAATATACATGTATCAATACGCATAAAGGTCTTTTTGTTTATACGAGATTAGTGTTCGGTTTGTCAAATGCGCCAGCTTGTTCCAGCGTGCTATGGTGCAACTGCTGCAGGGCATAGATGGCGTGGAGTGTTTCCTCGACGACCTGTTAATCGCGGCTCCGACCGCCGAATTACATTGGGAACGTGTCGATTTGGTACTAAGTCGTCTAAGAGACGCTGGGCTAATGCTCCAGCGGTCGAAATGTTCATTCTTCCAAAATAAAATAGAATATCTGGGTTTTGTTATTGATCGTTTTGGCCTTCAAAAAAATCCGGATAAAATAAAGGCTATTACACAAGTAAAAGTGCCAGGAAACGTCCGACAATTAAAATCATTTTTGGGGTTAGTTAACTTTTACCGTAGCTTTATACCGCAAGCGGCGGTCATTCTTGAACCATTACATAAATTACTTCGAAAAAATATGAAATGGGAATGGACGGCGGAACATCAGAAATCATTCGATGCTATCAAAGACGAGTTATGTTCAAGTCGCGTACTGGCGCACTTTGACCCGGGGCAGCAGCTGGTTCTGACAGTGGATGCGGCCCCCGGCGGGCTGGGCGCGGTGCTCGCGGTGCGCTACCCCGCGGGTGCCGAGCGCCCGATCAGTTACGCTTCGCGTGCTCTCACTAAAAGTGAGCGTGGCTATAGTCAAATTATGAAAGAAGCGACTGCCATTATTTATGGAATCAAAAAATTCCATCAATATCTTTATGGCCGCCAGCAACCATTTATTTTGAGAACAGACCACAAGCCCCTCCTTTCTATTTTCTCCCCCGATAAAGGAGTTCCTCATATGTCCGAAGCGAGACTGCAACGTTATGCTTTATTTCTTGCTGCCTATAATTATAAAATTGAGTTCATTAATAGTGAATCTAATGTAGCTGATTATTTGAGTCGGTTTCCCATTGATTGTGATTCGTCGCAGGATACGGCGCACGTAGATGACGTCACCAGTTATGTTAACGCGCTAGCGGCTGCTGGCGCGCCACTGCCCGCTTCATTAGACGAGCTGCGGGCCGCCTTTCATAAAGATAAAGTTCTGTCACTTGTCATGCAATATGTGACCAAATCGTGGCCACGGAAAGTGTCATCAGAACTTTTTCCATATAATAGATGCCAGCATGAATTATATGTTGATAGCGGAGTTCTCATGAGAGGTCACAGAATTGTAGTGCCTACTGTTTATAGGGCTGCTGTGCTACAAGAACTGCATGCTGCGCACTTAGGAGTAATTAAAATGAAAATGATTGCTAGAGAACGCTGTTGGTACCCGGGTTTCGACAGTGACATAGAAAACATGGCTTCTAACTGTGGTCGTTGCATATCCTTGCGACCGTCTCCTGCGAAAGCGCGCTTGGAGTCGTGGGGGTGGCCTGAGTCTGTTTTCGAAAGAATCCATTTAGATTACCTCGGCCCAATTCATGGAAATATTTTTCTTGTACTAGTCGACGCGCATAGTAAATGGATTGAATGCGAATTAATGTCAAATTTTTTATCAAAAGAACTTATCAATAAATTAAAAAAAAATTTTTCACGTTTCGGCATTCCCAATAAAATAGTCACAGACAATGCCAAAACCTTTGTTTCGTCTGAATTTTCTAAATACTGTACTGATAATGGCATAACTCACATTTTATCTCCTGCGTACTCGCCACAGAGTAATGGACTCGCCGAGAACGCAGTAAAGACTTGTAAGCGGTTTATTGTCAATGCTATCAAGGATTGTGGTTTTAAAGATTTCGCTAATCTCTTAGATAACTATTTGTTTCACTACCGGAATACACCGCATTGTACGACGGGAGTATCACCTGCATCGCTTATGTTCGGTCGGAATTTACGTTGTAAACTTGATTTAATCGCTGTTAAGCGTTCAAATTTAGATCGAAAACCTCTAATACATAAAAATGTGTTAGTGAATCAAAATCGTCAAAAATTATATTTTGGTGGTAAAATTAAAGCATTTTCAATTGGGGAAAAAGTTTGGGTACGAGACTATCGAGCCAATCCAAAAAGACCAACATGGACCCTTGGCCAGGTCGTTGCACGCTTAGGTAAAGTTCTATATGATGTGGCGATACAGAGATCCGATATCATTTGGAGACGTCATGTGAATCAGTTAATGTCAGCCAAATCATATAACAGCAGTCGTGGTGAAGCGGCGTGGACGTTTGAGGATATGGACGTTGGGAGCACGGCAGATCCCAGTGCCTCTCATGATTCACCGGCATCATTACCTCTCAATAGCCCAGGTGGTGCGCTAGCCGCACAACCACCGGGACCTGACGGCGGTGAGGCGGCACCGGTGCTGACTCGCGCGGAGTCTGATATGGAAGACGTGTCCCCACCGCCTCAAACCTCCACGACCATGCGCACTCGATCTGGCCGCGCTATTAAACCACCTAAACGCTTAAATTTATAATATTTATACTTACTAAATGTAATGTAAACAATTGTTTTGTTTAAGATTTTTTTTTGTGTATTCATAATAAACGTAGAAGAGAGGTGTTAAAGTCGAGTGATTAATGTCTTTTTTTATTATACATAAAACAATGTATGTATTACTATATGTCTTTTTGATTTATTTTATGCTAAATTGTGTAAGCGCAACATGTCCATCAAGTATACATAAAACATAGTTGTTGTATTAGGTTATTAATTAGGTATACTACTTAAGCATTTGTTCTAACTGTTTATATATTGTATATTACGTTGTAATCTAAGTGTGGAGGGATGTAGCATATTATGTCGGTAGATAACAATAACGGTTTCTACGGCTACCCTGTAGTGTGTCAATAATAAATGATCGTTCACGGTTTCAGTGTGTTTAAATAAACGCTTCCCGTATTCCTTGAATAGCAAGGACATTACAGATACTGAAGGCTATTTATAACAAAAAATAGTCTTCTTTATCTAATGCCATAGACAAAATACATAAAAATATTTAAAAATGTTTTGTTTTTGCTATGGTAAAAGCATTAGCTTTCGTTTTTCAGTTTTAAAAAATGTTTTTATGATTGTCCCATACCCTACAGAAATAAAAACCACTTAATTATGCTTACAATTTATCGTTATATTCCCTACATATTTTTGTATAACTGTTACGAACGATATCAACAACCCAATTTCATACATCTCCTTTATTCATTAAACGACGGATTGTTGACGCTGCAGATACGTTATGAATGACATACTCGTAAATTGGAAGCAACTCACGGAACTTTAGGCGACCAGAACATTGATTTTGGAAATCAATTTCACCAAATTCAGCGTTAAGTGAATAAATATATTAATAGGAAAATAAAAATATATATAATAAAAATATTTTCATTGCAGCAAAATATATTTTTATTCTTTTTTAATGATCTTCCTTTTTCTATATTATTTCTAAAGAACTCTGTTGGGAAAGCCTTTAAAATACGCTTCAGCTATTATATAAGGAATAAGTGACCGAACAATTCAACAAAGATGAGGCATGAGAAGTGATAGCAAACAAGATGAATGGATGGAAAGAAATGTTCAAGTATTTGGTTTAGGATACGATACTGGTCAGTTTGTTATTTATTTATTAACTCCCCGACAGAATACTTTCCGCTTTGCACCATTTTACTCTTACTCATTAAATAATTTAAATTATAATCCTATATATTACTACGTGTCTCCGTTCAGTTGCTATAATATCCACTACAGTCAAGTCTGGCAGCTTTACCAATGGAAGGTAACTTTGCCATCAGTGGTGTACTGGTACAAAATTACGATTAACACGGAAAACGTAACGTTTTTTGAGATTTTTCTTTTTTGTATGAAAATTTAATAACTAGTTAACAGCATTATTTTCAATATGACAATTTCAGAGTAAATTTTATTTACCGCGAAATTGTGTCGGCGACTTAAACACCTTTTTCAGTGCTCCAGATCTTATGTGGATTTTAGTTGAAATACTGAATGTATGTACATATATCTTTGTAATAACGTAATTTTAATGGTAAGAAAAAGTAATATTTAGTTTTTAATATAGCAGTCTTAATATTTGTGTATAAAACTAACTTGGCAAAGTTACCGTACTAGTAATTTCCAAAAAACCAAGGGTTGTCACTTTTAGTCTATGTTTTGACCCGACTATGGCGATTCAAATTATCAATCTATGTATTTATGTTTGTATAGATGTTTCACCGAAGCAGACTATTAGACCGATTTTATTTTTAATAAAAATGAATCGATTGACTTTTTAATCGATTCATATTTATTAAAAGAAAAGAAAACAAAAGAGAAATCTATATTATTTTACTGCGTTTTCGGGTATTAATAATATTATAACTATTTGGTATTTTTCATATTTTTAACTTAGAGTGTTAATATAATTTGCACCCAAAAAACAGTGTCATGTTAAATTCTTACATATACCTTTACTTAACCAGTTTTGCTATTGTTGGAAATTGAAATTTAGGTTGATTATTAAAAAAATCCTGATCTTAATAAAATGATATCACTTTAAGAAAATGAGTCGCCAAAGTAGTAACTATATTATCTGACATTAAAAATACACTAATGAACAAAAAAATATTTTGAATTGTCATAATATGGTCTAATAACATTAAACAGAATGGATTTAAATTTTGACATTTGTCGAAAATTGTCAACTGGTATTACAAAAGGTGAAGAATATTTTAGAAGAAGACTTAATACTCAATCAGAGAAGCGGAAAATGACTAATAAAAGCATAAAGCCGACTAAAAGCCGAAAGGTTGAATTTCTAGATAATGACGATGACTCTAGGAAAGAAAATTATTTATTTGAAACAGAAACAGAAACAGAAACTTTTTTATTCAATATAGATTATAAAATAATGCTTATTGAAAGTCACTCTTTTGTATAATTACCACTGGTTCGAAAAAAAACCTCTGTCCTGGGAAGAACCAGCAAGAAACCCAGCGGGACTTTTTTAAAAAAATAACAGCTTACAATCATGTATGTTACACAAATTAACAACACAACAAATTAAAAATAGCTTGGTAGCGATCACCTCATTTCCAGGGGTTATTATCATCTATAAATTATTTAATACTATAATAACCCTTTTTTACTCAAACTTACTTTAATAAAGTTTTTGAACTTTGAGCAGGTCAAATTTTGTATATTTTCTGGAATTTTGTTGTAAAAGCGTATTTATCGCCCCAAGAATGAATTACTGACTCGATGGAGTCGAGTAACTGGTACTACTAGCTTGTGTCTGTTCCTAGTATTTACAGAATGAATATCACTTATTTTTGTAAAACTACTTTTATTTTTGTGTACGTACATTACATTTTCATAAATGTATTGAGAGGCCAAAGTTAATATATTAATTTCCTTAAATTTTTATCGCAGCGACTCTTTAGGCTTTAAATCATAAATTGCTCTTATGGCCCTCTTCTGTAAAACAAATATAATTTCAGTGTCAGCTGCGTGGCCCCATAGCAAAATACCATACGACATTATGCTATGGAAATAGCTAAAGTAAACTAGTCTAGCTGTTTCAACACTAGTTAGACTTCTAATCTTTTTTACGGCATATGCTGCAGAACTAAGTCTGCTTGCTAGTTTTGATATATGGGGGCTCCATTGAAGCTTCGCGTCTAGTGTGATTCCAAGAAAAATGGTGGTATCTACAAGACTCAGTTTCTTCCCATTTAAAATTACATTAGTATTTAATTGTTTGACATTTGGAGTCACAAATTTCAACAATTTCGTTTTAGTGCCATTTAAATGCAAATTATTAACATTGAACCAATTTACTAATTTAGATATAGCATTATTTACTTCGTCATATTTTAGCAATTGTCAACTTAATTTGAAAATTAAAGAAGTGTCATCTGCAAATAATACTATATCATGGTTATCTCCTAGTATGTAAGGTAAGTCATTAATGTATACAAGAAACAGAAAGGGGCCTAGAATTGAGCCTTGAGGCACGCCTATCTGTACCATCGACCCGGAAGAACTCATACTGTTAACGACAAGTTTTTGCGTTCTCTTACCTAAATATGAAATGATTAATTTAAGAGCATCACTTCTTACACCGTGGTGTTGAAGTTTCCTGATTAATGTTTCATGGTGAACACAATCGAAATCTTTGGATAGGTCACAAAATATACCCAAAGCATCCTGTGAATTCTCCCATGCATTAAATATATATTTAATCAGCTCAACACCGGAATCAGTTGTCGAGCGACCCCTTGTGAAACCAAATTGATTTTTATGAAGTAAATTATTTATATTAAAGAAATTTAACATTTGATCAAGAATAATTTTTTATCAAAAATCTTACTAAGTGTTGGTAGTACAGAAATAGGTCTAAAATTGGCGGGGTCTAATGTACTACCAGATTTAAATAAAGGTATTACTTTACTATACTTAATTAAATCAGAAAAACACACCAGATTCAATACTAGTATTAAAAATAGTAGCTAAATGAGGCGCGATTGTATCTATTATAGACGCAATAACTTTAACGGAAATCCCCCACAGATCCGCAGTTTTCTTAACATCAATAGTTTTAAAATATTTTACAATATCTTTTGATGATACTTTATGAAATGTAAAATTCTTTGTACACGCATTTACATTTTGTTTAAGTAATGATTCGGCGACCGCAGGAGAAGAATTCAGTGACTTAGTGGTTCATATCGGAATATCAGTAAAATATTTCTCAAAAACCATTGCAACGTCCTGATCTGATTCGGTTAATTTGTAATTAACACTTAACTGGTAGTTTAAATTTCGAGAGTTGATCTTACCAGTTTCGTTATTAATTATACTCCATGTCATTTTAATTTTATTAGAAGCCGTCTTAATTTTGTTGCTCAAATGCAAAGACTTGGCTGTGGAGCACACTCTTTTAAATATTTTTGAATATTTTTCTACATATTCCTATTATTATTCTTATGTTGATTTATTTATAATTATTGAGAAATTAATAGAAAAAAAACGTATACCTCCTAAAAATTGTTGTGAAAATATTGAAAAAAAAATTTAAGTAAAGTACGTAATTACGATTTTTGACAACCCTGACACATCTTCAAGTTTGTATGAAATATTGAAAAATAGGAGAGCAACTTTGCCACAAGAGTAAAATTTGGCTATTTACAACACAATAATTAAAGGATAACTTTGAGTATTGTATATTATATTATAAGGTAAATTTCCCTTCAGCCTTGAAGTCAAATCCTTAAAAAATTATTTTCATTATAAACCCCGTTTTTTTTTTAAAGTATTTTGTCTATTTAATGTTATTATTTGTATAAATCACTAATAAATACCAAATCTATGAAGAATATAATGTTACATTTAACATTGACGATCAGTGTGACAGTACATTTTTTGTTGGAAAATTGGTCCTAAACATTTAAGTCCTTCTAAAAATGGTAAAGTTGCCAGGTTTCACGGTACTCCATGTCATCTCGAGAGTGTCATAGGAGGCGACAGAGGGAAACGAATCAGGAGAGGGGCAGCAGCGTCTTCCTAAAAAGTTAAGTAAAAAATTGTAGTTGCCAAACCACTAACCAAGAGTAGCAAACATGGCAATGGTTATCTATGGGGGAGGTCTATGTTCAGTAATAGACTTTTAATAGGCTTAAAGCAGGACTCTGAACCAATTTTTGTAACATTACTTGCGGAATGCTCATATTCATCAGTAAAACAGTGAAGAGATGTAATGATGACGACGATGAAATTAAGTCAACTTTCGCCTATTAAATGATGCCTTAAGCTTGGGCTAATATGGCGTCATTATTGTTTTGTAAAGATGAATATATACTGGCTCTGTAGTGGTCCATAAGATATTTAGCCTTGCTTACAGTTGCTCTGTATGTTAACTTATCTGGGGGCACGGCAGTGCCCCCGCCAAGTCGAGCAAAAAAGCGGCACGGCCGTACCATCCTTTTCTCGAAGCAGTTCAGGCCATTTCCGTAACACTATTACTTCGTTATGGATAAAACTAGAAGCCTGAATTTTTACTAACCAAGTAGGCATTGTATAATCTCGGTATATTTTAAATTTAATTAAATTTGAATCACTTGTTTAAGAATTATAACTAGTCAAAATTTCTTAATTTTGTCACTCACTGACTGACCGATCATCAAAACTCTAAGGCACTTCTAGCAGATATAGAAACTTCAAATTTGGAATACAATTATTGTTTAATATATTAATCAAGAAAATATTAAAATATTTTACAATTTCAGTCCAGTTTCCGAGATAAACCAACTGCATAAATAACTTTGTAATCGCATATAAACATATAGTATTACAAAGTTACATTTGCAGTGAATGAATCAGTGTTCCTATATATGTATAATGGAATAATAGGTGTAAATAGCTACCCAGATATAACTATCTACAAAAAGAAATGAGATGCCATCAAAAACATGACTTGTAAAAAAGCCAAGTCTCGCAACTCAGTTCTACCGTAAAAAGTTGTGAGATCCATGTAATACCAAGTCGGTTAATTTGTTCAGTCCATAGATTTTTTTTTTATTTTTTTTATAGGATTAGGGTGCCAAACGAGCACACAGTCAACCTGATGGTAAGTGGTTGCTGCGGCCCATAGACATCTACATCTATCCTCTATTACAATTCAAAATGCAGATGCGTTGTCACCCGTGAGGACTAAGATGGAATGCCTCATTTCCAGTAAAAAGGGCCTCCGGCCACCTGCACTCACCAAGCGAAACGCAGAGGTAAACCTCTACTTCACGCTGGTATTCTGTGAGGTCATATATATATATATATATATATATATGTGAGGCAATATATATATATATATATATATATATATATATATATATATATATATATATATATATATATATATATATATATATAAGTAATACTTATTATATTAAATTAGATTTAGTGCGATTGCCAAGTCAATCTATGTATCAATCTATGGACTGAACAAATTAACCGACTTGTTATTACATGGATCTCACAACTTTTATCGGTAAAACTGAGTTGAGAGACTTGGCTTTTTTACAAGTCATGTTTTTGATGGCATTTTATATTCCCGGTGTTTCGTGTACCCACGGTCAAGGGGGGCTAAAACCCCACGGTGCCTCCTCGCACGTGTGCGCGGGGCCGCGGGAATCCAAATTCTTCCGCAGCCCCGCACTAGTGCTGGCCCGGTCTGTCCGGGCCTCGTCTCCTGCACGAGGTAGCGAGGTGTTCAGCTACCCCTCTCCACAGCCTCCAACTCCACCTGCGTATCGGACCCCCCCCCCGAACCCGACACGCGGAGGCCATGGGGCCAGGAAAATCGAGCGCTTAGTAGTGCCCGCTTTCCCGACCCCAGCGGCATATCTGGTCTCGGGCTCCGCCGCCTACCAAGTTTCGGCCGCAGAGGGTAGGGAGAGCGGCGCATCGCAATACCGTCACTCCTCTCCCCCCGCGGCTCCACCACCACCTCATCAACGGTGCGGCCCCGTCTGAGTCGCGGAGGATAGGGCGAGTGGCGCATCGCCATACCAGCACTCCTCTTCCTTCGCGACTCCACCTCGGCTGCAAAGGTAGAGGGAGCACTCACCCCTCTCACCGCAGCCCACCAACACACATCCGAAGTGGACTTCCCAAGCCCACTCGGAGTGGCCACCTCGGGCCGGCCCTACACCTCGGGCCAGCCAAGGGGTTCCTCTTTGTTCACCGTGGGAGACCAAGCCACGGCTACTAAGCCCCCCCGCCACGACAAGGCGGGAACCCGTTCGGGGGGGATAGTTAACCACTTCTACCCCAAGATTAAAATTATTAATTTTTGGTGCGATCTACGCATTACGATCTTATAGTATCTTGAATTCTTACAGTTCTATGCTTGGGTTGGTATTAAATTTTATTAATCATTATAGGATATCATACAGTTGGTAGCACTCAACCATCTTCACTATTGAAATTAAGTGGTTCATTTCTTAAGACGTATATATATATATATATATATATATATATATATATATATATATATATATATATATATATATATATAATCTCTAGATGAATCAATTTTATTCTACTATTAGATTGCTTCATAATTTTGAGATATTCTTATACTTCGAATTTTGTCAATTAATTATAAACTAATTTCCGTCAGTTTTTTCATATCATTTTGATTAAATTAATGACAAATAATGTTAAAGTTCAAAGTGCTTGTAATGAATCATGCTTGCTAAGTAAATATGAAACACGACATTTTTTTGTCAGATTAAAGTTTGTGAGAGTTTGTACGAGTGTGACTCGCTCTTACTAAAATCAAATCTTGTATTCGTCTGGGCATGCTAGCGAGTATATCTGTTCGATAATTTGGCGCTCTTCAATAAAAAAAACTGCTTTATGACGAATACTTATAATTTCTTCCAACAAAAAATATATAATTATGACAAAACAAAATCCTCGTTACAATAAAGCTGTACATATATCCGCGTCAAGTATAATAATGCCCGGCGGTAGTTTTGCCTGCAAGTCCCCGTCCGCTGTCCTCCCGCGCCCGCGCGTCGCACCTCCTTTCTCGTCCAGCAAGAGTGGGCGTAAACATCTTCCCCCCCCCCCTTCGAAGACTGTGGGATTTCGAGGTAACTTCTTGGTCATTGCTCGGTGGGCAATGGACAGAGGTTTGTTACTGCACGCCGGATGACACCCTTTGAAGTGTTGACATCTGCTACGCGTGCAACGCCATCGGTCCCTGGATACAGCCGATGGATGCGTCCCATGCGCCATTTGAGTGGTGGTAAATTGGGCTCCTTGAGTACCACCATATCGCCTTCGGAAATTTGTCCTTGACTAATGCGCCACTTTGATCGCTGCTGCAGCTCATTTAGGAATTCAGTGCGCCATCTCTCCCAAAATTGCTGACGTATCTGATCGATGAGTTCATATCTAGCCAGATATCTTGGGTTTGTATCGATTAGTGCGGGAGATGGTAGTGAAGTGAGCGGTTTGCCGATCAGGAAGTGCCCTGGACACAATGGGTATAAGTCTGTCGGATCGGATGATAGGGGAGTTAAGGGCCTGGAGTTTAATATTGCCTCAATCTGTGAAAATAAAGTCGCTAACTCCTCAAAAGTTAAATGCGTATTCCCTACCATACGTATTAGATGATGCTTAGCTGCCTTAACACCGGCTTCACTAAGTCCGTTGAAATGCGGAGAATAAGCGGGCGAGAACTTGAATGTTATGAATTCTCCGGCAGCATATGATGAGATTGATTCACTACATGATTCGAAAAATCTTTTGAACTCATTATTTGCGCCCACAAAATTTCGTCCATTGTCACAATGGATCTCGCTAGGTTTGCCTCTGCGAGAGATGAAGCGATTTAAACACATAATAAATGCCTCCGCACTCAAGTCTGATGCAATTTCTAAATGAAGTGCTTTCGTTGTAAAACACACGAATATACATAAATAGCCTTTTATAATTTTGCAACCACGTCCCTTTCGGTCACGTGTCAAAAAAGGGCCAGCGAAGTCGACACCCACGACTTCAAACGCAAAGCTAGGATTCGTGCGAGCTGATGGTAAGTTTCTCATTACTGGTGTTATAGTTTTAGCCCTTAATATTCTACATATTCTACAATTATTAACCGTAGATCTAGCTAATCTCCTTTCCGCGATGGGCCAAAATAATTGTCTGACGTTAGTCAGCAGAAGCTGTGCACCTCCGTGGAACAATTTCTTATGTTCGTGAACAAACAATAGTTTTGTAAACTGATTCTTTGATTCAAGTATGATGGGATGTTTTTTACTAAATATTTCAGGTGAATTTTGAATACGACCACCAACTCGGAGAATGCCCTTCTCATCAACGAATGGTCTGAGTGATAAAAGTCGTGATTTCGAAGGTAAGCATTTTTTATTATTTAGTAGATTAAGTTCGCATTCAAAACACTCCTCCTGGTGTTGTTTGATTAAATGATACAAGGACTTCTCAATTTCATCTGTAGTGAGGTGTCCTGTAATTTTATCCTTAGAGTGTCTTATGTTGTAGATAAACCGCAAAGCATAAGTCAAGCTTCGCAGTAAACTCGTGAATTTTGAGTAATTCTCAAAGTTCACTAGTTTATCAGAAGTGTTTGTTCTTGTGCTGCTAGATGTAACTGTAGTGCATGTTGTAGTTTTGGTAGTTAGTTTATTAGGTTTAGGCTTAGTTGTGTAAGTTTTAATTTCAGGTACATGGAGAGTAGGTTTTATAACTTCTGGCCATGCCGATGGACTATCCTCTAAAAAGGAAGGTCCATGCCGCCATAAACTGGCATCGTGTACTTGGGTGGGATTTAGACCACGTGACGCTAAATCGGCGACGTTTTCCACGTCAGCTGTCACAACGTATTTATATTGCCGAAATCGTAACAGGATTGAAAACAAATCATCCTGGACGACCAGGCCCACGTGCTGAATATCGTTGAACGAGATACCTGTTGTTGTTTTAGCTGACGCGTCAAAAACGACCCTGAGACGCGTTGTTTCGCTACTATCCTTTATCACAGCGTGATGAGGTAAGTAGTATCCACGCTCTGGCTTACTAACTTCACTCATATGTCCTAAGCGCTTCTACTCTTGCATGAATTTAGTATATTCCTGTTTAAAAACTGGTTTAGTTTTCATTTTTCTTTCCATTTGGTGTAGACGCTTTTCAGCCATATTATACGAGTCGCCTAGAACATCTGGTGAATTGCAAAGAGGTATTTGAACGCAAAATTTACCGTTTGCTTCGCGGTGAGTGGTCTCTTTGTAGAGATTTTCACAATAATCTTCGCTATTTGAGAAAGGTTTGCTAACAGGAACCTCCTCAAGTTCCCAGAACTTGACGAGCTGTTGTTGTATGTCTCGACTGAAGTGAGAATGTACTTTATTTTTTTTACTCTTTAAATATTTCCCCCCAATGGGACCAGCTACTATCCACCCTAAGAGAGTTTCCTGTAAGACTGGTTTGTTTTGTCCGTGTTGCACACGAGATGATCCCATAATGTCCCAAAAGATGTCTGCTTCTAATAGCAGATCAATTTGTGATGGGTGAAAGAAGGTTGGGTCAGCTAACTCGATGTGGCCGGGGATATTAAGCTCAGGAAGATGTACTTCTGTTTGAGGAAGGTTGTCAGTAATAGTGGGAACGACATAGCATCTGACAGAAGTAGTGAACTGATTGTGTGTTGATTTAATATTGATGTTGCAGTGCTCGGCAATGCTTATTGTTGCATTATTAAGACCGGACACGTGTTTGTATTGGTTTTTATTCTTAACGCATGCCAATTTAGCTTGAGCCGCCTCCGTAATGAGGGACGATTGTTAGCCACTATCTAAAAGAGCTCGCAATTTAAATATTTTGCCATTGTTTGACACCTCGACTAAAGACGTAGAAAGAAGAACCAAGTTTGAGGCGCCAGCAGACATTGTAACTACCGGAGTGGGGCAATTAGATGAAGAATCAGCAGCGTTAGATCCAGCCTCATTGTTTGAAGTCGAGTTAGTAGTAGTCGTTAATGATGTAGACGTAGACGTAGATGTACCTACGTTGTCTATATTGTTTTGCGTATCGTGTTGTGTTGATGGTTGACCTTGGAATGACTGTTGGTTATTTTGTAATTTGTGTTGCCTGTGTAATAAAGTGTTATGCTTTCTTTTACAGATACGACAACCTGCCAGTCTGCACTGATAAGATAGATGATCGTTACGAAGACAAATACTACATAATTTCCATTGATACACCTTAGCGTTTCGTTCTTCGACTGACATAGATTTAAATTTATGACAGTCATATAACTTATGATCTTGTTTACATGCCAAACAATGACCACGGAGTGGTGAATCGAGCGAAGTAGACATGAACGATTTCGATCGCGCAAAGTTTTGACGATTTTCTGTTTTATTATTATTTGTAGCTTTTAGCGGCGTAGACTGTTTCTAATACAGTTGCCCTTTTACGAAGAAAATCGAAGAAATCGTCCAAACTATGCGTTTCCAATTTACTACGGAACTCTTCCCAACTTCTCGCGGTCACGGAATACAACTTCGATGACCCAATATAAATAATAAGCGTACTCCAACTCTCAGTCGGCTCGCCTAACACCCTTAAAGCACTCAGATTTTTCGAAATTGTATCGACTAGGTTGCGCAGGCCCCGGTCGGACTCCTTATGAAGCGCTTCAATCGAAAATAAACATTTAACATGCTCGTTTATTAAAAGACGCTTGTTATTATATCTATCGCAGAGCAACGCCCAAGCGATTTCATAGTTATCGGCTGAAACAGTGACAGAGTTAATCACTGACAGAGCGGGTCCCTCCAGATATGATTTTAAATAATGAAACTTGCTGATTTCATCTATTTTTTCATTATTGTGTATCAAAGACAAGTACATGTCTCGAAACTGAAGCCAAGTATTTGAAACGCCTGAAAAGGGAGGAATTTTCAACGGTGGCAGTTTTATATTATGATTTGTAATAGATGTAGTACTACCACGACATGAAACATCATCCCTATGTTTATTTTTACTATCTGTGTATGCATCTAAAAACTCTTGACCCTGAGCAATCAAATAAAATAATTGATTTTCGGTTACCTCCCGTTCTTCCAACTGTTTCGATATATCGGGATCTAATTGTTAAATTTTGCTTTGAATTAGACTCACTATTAATTAACGTTAATGGCGTCAAATACTTTTCGAATATTGTTATTTGGCCGCGAATGTTACCCCTCTGTTTTATTAGTTCTTTTAAGTCGGACATAATGTGGGCGAAATAATTAGCAAATAATTATTAACTTGTAAATAAAATATGAAGTGAACCCAACCTCGTAAACAATGCGCCGGTCAGCCGGCCGCCGATCTGACCTTTGTACCGGCCGACCGCAGGCGCAGCGACACGGTGTAACACGGCATGGTAGCAGGAAACAGGTCCGCCGTGTCGATGAAGAAAGCACTTACTTTCTCGCCCGCTTACTCCCAACAAATGCCTGGAATAGTTAGCCGATATGTTTAACTATATGTTTGTATTAATATTTTAAATGATTCTAATGCGAAATTAATGATTTAACGAAGATAAAATATCGATTGTAGACACTGTGTTTACAAGTTATTTATTAAGATTTACACTAAGTTGTATGATTTTACGATATTAATGTTGACTTTTGTTTACTTTCGAATGAAAATGAAGTTATTTAAATATTATAATAATAATAATAGCCTTTATTTAACAATCTTACAAAACATGCGTATGAAAACACTAAGTAATAAAAAAAAAAAAAAAAAAAATATGAGGTAATATTAACTTAATTAAACTTAAATATATACATTTATTATTAGACACCGGTTTTGTGATTGTCTTGCGTTTCCGCAAAGGCCTCCCCTAGAGCTTGCCACGCTTTTCGATCCTGGGTAATTCTCCTCCAAGTAACTCCAGCAATTTTGCGAATATCATCCTCCCATCTAAGACGCTGCCTACCTTTCTTTCGTTTGTTTTGTCTCGGACACCACTCGGTAACGTTCTTAGCCCATTTTTCTTTAAAAAAATATTTAAATATTACTTGTTGCTTATTTACGAAGATTAAGTACAATTTATTGTTTATGCAACGAACTATGTAGGTAAGTATAACTAACGATGGCACCGGTATTAACGAACTATATTTACACAAATTGAGCACAATTATATGAACAAGGATATGAATAGATTTACTAGGAACGGGCGTACTTCCCTCGGGTCCGTGTTTACCACTTATTCCGGCACTATGCACTTATTCCGGGACTTCTTCGCCTTCCTGTTGCGTCATCCACATCATAGTCGGGGTCACCAAATATTTTGTTCGGTAATTCGGCGCTCTTCAATAAAAAACTTCTTTATGACGAATACTTATAATTTCTTCCAACAAAAATATATAATTATGACAAAACTGTATTAATCCTCGTTAGAATAAAGCTGTACAAATAGCCGCGTCAAGTATAATAATGCCCGGCGGTAGTTTTGCCTGCAAGTCCCCGTCCGCTGTCCTCCCGCGCCCGCGCGTCGCACCTCCTTTCTCGTCCAGCAAAAGAGTGGGCGTAAACAATATCTCTTATGTTTTCTTGCGAAATATGCTCTCACTCCGCGGTTGTCACATTATTTAACTCTCTAGTGGTATACGAAGTCGGCTGCACTGATCTCACTCGTCGCTTCAGAACGTCCCAGATATGATCTAAAGGATTAAGGTCGAAACTTCAAGCTGGCCAATCCAAACAACGAATTCTATCCCTTAGCCTTAGCATATGCGCTGTTACGCGGGAGCTTTGTCGTTCAAAATTAGTTTTCGCCAAAAGTGGCGAATATGGGTTGTACATATATAATTAGAACTTCCGATATGTATCGGTGTCTAGTCAATGTGCCGTTTTCGATGAAGACTAATTCTATACGATCCAACGTATCTATTTCTGCCCAAAATATACCATACCCTCTACCGTAATGTGTGATTTCTTCAAAAAATGCCACTGCAAAGCAATATCCTCATCTTCATAGAATTTGCCGACGTGAGTTTTCACCGTACAGAGATATCCTGGCTTAATTGGAAAATAATCTAGTCCCTATTTCAGTCTTCTTGAGTCCATGCCAAAAAAATTTCGAGTGAAGCTGTAGCCTGACAATTCAGTGCTCACGTTGTAATTTATGGCGGCGGACTGGGTGATGACTGCGTATATTCTTTTTACTTCATATATTATTATATCAAAAAATCTCCTCCTGACCGCCCATAGACTAATTTGTACATTTCTAAATTTTTCGAAGTTATTCTTGAGATATGAAGATTTGCGATTTCTTAACGCTTGACTACTAGAAAACGATAATCCTGTGATTCGCGAAATGACTTTCTTCCAGAAACAGGTCTTGTCTTGACGGAACCGGTCTCTTGATAGCGTTGCCAAAATTTTTGGACTGCTGAACGACTCACATTTAGCTTCTAAGGCATGAAACATTGGCTGCCCTCCTCAAGCAGCGTAATATTTTTTTCTAACTTTTATTAATTATACGAGTATCTACATTTTCGAGACCGCTCAACAGCAATCAAGGACATGAGATAATTCAATCAAAATGGACTAAAAGTTATTTAGAGTCGATATTAATCAGGTTAATAAAAAATAAAATATATATTTTTGTCACTTTTTGTGTCGATAAATTATAGTGTAGTTTCACCTCCTTTCGGGGTTGCACTTTATGGAGGGTCATACTGTATGTACATATATACATGGTGGCGCAGTTTATATATGAGTATAAGCTTTTCTTTTATATGATTGTATATGATTTTAGCAGTTATGTAAAGAAATAAAAATCTATTCAAATATTGTGTGTAATTATTTTCATTATTTTTTCATTATTCAGCCTACTGCTACTACTGCACTGTAATGGCAAAGTACTTACGCTGGGTCGCAAAAAAGATCGTTTATGAAAACACCACGAAATATTACTACACAAATGATTAAAAATTAAATACTACTTTCGTAAAATGAATCTACCACTTAAACCCGTCGTCATAAGAAACTAGTGTAGAGGTGAATTTTTAATATTTTTAAGAGCAAAGTTTATATTTTCAGCAGTGTGCCAGCTAAAATAAAATAAATCTTACAATTAACTACTGTAACCGCTGCTCAGTTGACTCTGCCAATTTATACAAAAGATGTTTCTGAACTCTGATCTTGAAAGCGTAACGAAAATTAGCTGTCTTTAGTTTTAGAGGCTATGCGTTGCAATGAAAATTATATTGAGTAGTGAAAGACAAGGAGCTGCGGCAATGATTAAGTTAAGCCACGTATCCTCCACGTCAATATTGTGGAAAGTAGCTTGTATTGGTTTGTGTCGGCCAACCGACTCGATAATTTGAAGGAATTTAGAGGAACGGGTTAAGTGAAGAGTCAGGGGGTCTATATTAAAATCGCTCATGATTATGTGATGATATTATGACCCCTGGTGTTTAAGAAACTTTTAGAGACTGGATAAGTAATCGATACATGTTAGATAGTAAACAACACCAATTATATAGGTACCAATAGCTAATTTTTTTTGAAATTAAGATACAGTACCGATATATACCAATACTAACCCCTCTTCTATAAACTCGACGTTGTGTATCAAAGTTAAGCCAAGGTGAGATAGAAAGAAAACGTGGCTCTTAAACGCTCTCTGGTAGATTTCAGAAACATATTTTAACAAGTCTCTGATATCAGCATGGTTTGAGCTTTTGTGACTGAGATAGCCTCAATCAGATCACTGTGTGACCAAGTAAGCTTTGTGCATTGAGGAGCCACACAAATCCGGCTTAGCGAAACGTACTCGTATGTCACACAAACTCCTCTAGTGTCTTAAGTAACCGAGCAATAACTTGTAAATTAAGTGATTCGCAGAAAGAAAAGAAACAATAACGGAAATATTCTATAGTATGTTTGTAAAAATGTTGTGGTTGCTAAATTGTGTATATATTATGTATATTATATATATATATATATATATATATATATATATATACTTGTAATAAACATAATATATATATACAAGGCTATTTTGTAATAACTGGTCAAATTTGCAGAGAATGTTCAGAATAAGTAATATAGTGAAAAAAGAATAAAAAAATCTCATGCCTTTCTATTTCTGTAACTGTCATTTTTATCTTTTAAATTAAAAATGCGTACAAATGGCATTATGTTAACTGATTTTATTAAATAAATATTGACAATATTCATAATATTAAAGTGCCAGTTTATTAATCCTTCAATCTTTATCTAAAATTCGTTGGAATTGCGTAGTTATGACTAATAGGTGATTTTATATTAATGTTTCCGAAAAAAATAAAAAATAAACTTTTAAAACGCTCTAGTGTAAATTTGTCAATATGTCTCTTGGTAATTATTGCCTTTCAAGCGTCGATAGAATACAATATCCGATAAATAGATTCGCTATCGACTTAGTTTTCGAATATTACAAATAGAACTTTTTATTCCCGCTTTGTAATCAATGCACGAATTTGGAGAGGACGCAGATAGCCAGCTCGCAAAACGATAACTAACCTCTAATTCTCCTTGTGTACAGCGGTTACTAACGTAAACCATAGATAAAATTCTTGTACTTTAATTTAGAACAATAAAATTCAGCGGAAAACAAGATGAAATGTTGCTATTTTGTTCTTATTCAACAAGCCGTAACTCTTTACAGCTCTCATATACAAAATCCAGACCCGGAACAACTATTTGTAGGACCTACAAATACTCGTTAATTATCTATAATATCAATAATATTATATATAATAATTATCTTGTGCGGGATTCGAACCCGTGGGTCTTAGTGGCGCAACTTAATGCTACACTGCGACACATAATAAACATCGATAAATCGTGAATTCACAAGCACAGTTCATCGGTCAAGGATAATGATTTGGTTATGGTGGGACTATCAGTATTATTTACGAAGTAAGTTTACATTTACATAAACATTCACGCCTGTCACCCCGAAAAGGTAGGCAGAGGCTAGGGACTTACATTTTGCACGATCTTGACACACCTCTCTCGTCTCCGTTACGTCCATATAAGTAAGTAAGGAGTAAGTTTTACTAAGTAAATATGAGTAAAACAACAGTACTACACATTAATATAAATAAAAAAAAAAACAAATTAATCGAATTACTTTGAGTTCTTAATTTTATTGCGATATCATATGCTACCAAATTGTTTTTGAAACATTGTTTTATGTTTGAAATACCTTTCATACATTCCAAAGTATTTCGAGAATAAACCATTTGCTTATTAAACAAAATTATTATTATTATTATTCCTGTAAAAAGGGCCTCCGGCCACCTGCACTCACCAAGCGAAACGCAGAGGTAAACCTCTACTTCACGCTGGTATTCTGTGAGGTCGTGGTACCACCCCGGTTCGAGCCGGCCCATCCGTGTGACAGCAAAAGCTGCCGCGTGGCTCTACCACTGTTAATATCATATCATAAATATGTATGAAATTCACAGCGTAAAAGTGAAACCTACATCATCCACAATTTCTTATTTGTTTCCATGACTTGGTCTTGACGTGAAGAGCTTATAAATGTGCCTTGTTAGACAATTTTGGCATGTTCCACATTTTGTTATGTTTTATTGTTTCATTTCAGTAAAATCTATGCCATTTCTGTATTTTTTATTTATTTTCTTGATTCTAAGTTCTGTATGCGGAAAACATTTTTCCGTCGGAAACCGGAATGATAGTTCCTTGCAGCTTATTGCCAAAACAGAACGCGACGACGGGTACTTTTCTAGTTGCTGTTACCCATCTCCTGGTTTATTTCCTTATGTCGTCTGAATGATTACATTTAAGACAAATTCTGCGCTTGGACTCTATAGATGTCGGACGTGTCGGTTGAGTTCACTTCCGTCACTAAACTATCTTAGCTCAAGCGTACAAATTATTTAAGTACTACCTTGCCTGGAATACACTGTCTTACTGTCTTACTTTGTGTATTATGCGCTCTCAATCCCCGAAGGCCGCGGCCAAACCCGCAGCGAAGGGCTCCCCTGCTGAACGTTAGGAAAATCCGCCACGCCAAGTGGAACAACCTTTCCAATTGGTTAAACCCAAAGAAAATATACTGCCCGAAGGAGCACAACGCCGGTCAGGGCAGGCAGGGCAGGTCAAAACAAGTTATTTTCCACACATACGCCCTCCCAGGGGAGCGCAACCTTCGTGTGGTCATCCACGGAGCTCGAGACTGTTCACATTTTAGATGAATTCAAGGCCCAAATGGGCTCTGTCCTCCCCTTAATCCTCTTTACACTCTTCACGAGTGACATCAATAAAGACCTAGTACTTAATATTGCTCTTATTGCCGATGACACTGCACTATTCGTAGCCCAGCATAACAAAAGAATTCTCACCAAGACGATCCAAGCAGCCGTCAATCGCTGAAACGATTTTTTCCACTTATGGAGAATCGAAGTAAATCATGAGAAAAGTGTAGCAATATACTTTCAAAGGAACCCTTTGCTTCATCGTCAAAAAATCCAAATAAAACCATAAGTACGATAACCCTATTCGGCCGCCAGATTCCCTGGCAATCAACGGCCAAATACCTGGGGGTCACTTTCAACCACGGTATGACCTTTACAAAACTTATTTGCAATGAGCGCAAGCATGCCAAATTCGTCACTAGTCGCCTTTACCCGCTAGTTAACAGCAACAGCAAACTTTATTTAAAACATCAGCTCCATCTTTACAAAGTGTGCGTAAGGCCTATCATGTCTAACCGACAACCGATGCGGAAAAAAGGTTTTCGAGTGGCGGCCTCGTACCGTCGGACGAAGTGTGGGGCGTCCCCCCACTAGGTGGAGTGACGACCTGGAAAGACATGCAGGAAGTCAATGGATGCAGGTGACTCAGGACCGTGTTTTGTGGCATTCCTTGGGGGAGGCCTATGTTCAGCAGTGGATTTGTGAAGGGCTGTAATGATGATACATTAACAAAATTATAGAAGTAGCCAGTTATTTACTTTTGCAACCTATTTTGCTGCAGTCATATTAGAGCTTGAAGGTGAAAATATTTCGATCATTTCAAAACTCTTCGCGTAGTGGAAAATGCAAATTGTGATTTCCTTTTATCAAATCATATCACTTTCATCACCTTTAGGATGACAAAGAGACAAAAATGGCACATCATAATTATTATAATAAATAAAACATTTAAAAAGCTGTTAATTAATATACCATAATCTAATCATATAACTAGTTTTTTTTTTTTACTTCAAGCGATATTGATATTTAATACGAACTTTTTTAATCTGTGCAATGTTCTTTTGTACTTACTGAAAAATAGTTATTGTTTTGTGTGATAATAACTCTCTTCTCTACAATAATAATTGTAATCAAATATGTAGTTTACGTTGTTTAATGAACCTTTGTACATTTTTTGTATGTCTTAATAAACAAAACAGAAATACATAAAAAAATAAAACAGTTTTCGCCGATGCTATAAAATGTTAATATGTCCTAAATTTTAAAAGATAATAACCAAGTATTTATTCTCGTTAATGTATTGTTCAACTTCAACGTGGTAGAGCCATGCTGCAGCTATATTAGTAGTATAGTTGTAGCACGAATAGGCCGGCTCGACCGGGGAAGGACCAAGCTCTCACAAAATAACAGCACAAAATAGCAGCTTAACTCTGCTGTGTTTCGTATGGTGAATGTAGAGAACCGAAGACCCTTTATAATGGAAATGAGGCATTCCATCCTTGTCTTCACGGGTGACTACGCATCTGTATTTCGGTTCGTAATCGAGGATAGATGTAGATGTCTGTGGGCCGCAGCAACCACTTACCATCAGGTGGACTATGTGCTCGTTTAACTTTAATTGTCGTTTAATATGCTCTTATCCTATGAAAAAAGTTCGGTAATTAAAAGTTTCGCTACGTTATGTGCTTGCAATATTATTAAAGAGGTGCTACACGCCACCCGAGCGCGAGGTGGCACTCTAGCACTTTTGTATTTTATTTACGTGGTGGCAGAAACGATAATGTACATTTTAGTATGGTTTCATTTTAAGTCAGAAGTAAGTAAAGGATAATCATGTATTAAGCCCTCTTGCCAATCATAGCAAATATGGCAAATATTCCCCTTTAAGGCAACTATGGGAGATGCGTATGTTCAACTGGGTTTCAATTTTTGACAGGCTATAATAAATGAATGAAGATCTACATGAATGTTTAAAGAATATTGACAGAGCCTTTTGTAAAACCATGTGATGACATAGATAAGTTATAATAGTCAGAGATGTATACACGATAAATAGGTACGGTTTGAAAGACATGCATAGGTGTCTAGGATATTCTGCACACACTTACAAAGCAGGCTTATAGACTTCAAAACCTTTATCGGTTTTGAGTGGTTTAACATGCAAAAATAAGCGGGGGGGGGGGGGGGGGGAGCATTTTGACTCGACTCCTAGACGCAAGAACATAATCTTTCAGCCTGTAATTGTAATGGCTTTCCATATCCTTCAGACTGGAACACAGTGCACAAGCACTGCTATTTGGTGGCAGAAATAAGTGGTTCTGTGTAGATCGCACAAAAATTTGACTGAAAACTGAAGGTAGCCAGGCTAACTATGACATCGGGACGTCAAACACCTCCGCCCCCCTTCCCCGTGACCGTGAGTGCAAAATGTTAAAGATAAACGCGATAAAATCTTTAAAATTAGTTTCGTATATTTTAGTGTTGTATTCGCATATATATAAGAAATAATTAAGAGGGTGGTACCCAGACAGACTCCTAGGCAGAAAAAGTGTTTTTATTATTTTGTGCTATTATCAGAATGATGCTGCTGCCCATTTTCTGTTTCATTTCCCTCTGTCGCTTCTTATGATACCCACGGGGACATATATCGTCACTACACAGTGTTAACATGTTGGGCCGCCACTGCATGGAAAACTTAATTATGCACCAGGAAAAAACAGTAGATTTCCAAATTTCCGGATAATTATGATAGGTACTAATAGAATATCCACTACTCCATATTACCCCAATGGTGTCGTAAGAAGTGACCAATTGAAACTGAAACTGAAGATAGGCAGCAGCATTTTCTTGATAACAACTGAAAATAATAAAACCCACCTGCTAATCATGGCAACATGGCAAAATCTCCTCCAATGAGTCAATCAATGGGGAGGTATGGGAGAGGTTCTATGTTCAGCAGTGGCAGTTCAGTTTGATAGGTTGTAATAAATTTAAAAAAAACGAATGGAATATTTTTTCAGCATACACACAGATAAGAACGATCTCTTATATTTCTTACTATATAATTTCAAAATGGAGAAGATTTACATTCGATTATATGTTTTTTGTATATATGTTACGCGTTATCTTCGTCAATTGTGAAACAATTATGAAGATTGTTTTGGGTGACCATATAAATTTGGAGAAAAAATATATCTCCAAGGGTGGGGAAAATAGGGAATGCAGTTTTTATATAACTATTTATATGACAATCCAGTTTTTACTTGAGCTTTTTATATTGCAATCAAAAGAGTCAAAATAATTAAACTTATCATCATAATCATCATCATCATTACAGCCCTTCACAAGTCACCTGCTGAACATAGGCTTCCCCAAAGAATGCCAAAAAGCACGGTCCTGAGCCACCTGCATCCTTTGACTTCCTGCATGTCTTACCAGGTCGTCACTCCATCTCGTGGGGGGACGCCCTACACTTCGCCTACCGGAACGAGGCTGCCACTCGAGAACTTTTCTTCCCCATCGGTTGTCGGTTCTTCGAGCTATATGGCCGGCCCACTGCCACTTCAGCTTATTAATCCGTTGGGCTATGTCGGTTACTCTGGTTCTACTAAGGATATCCTCATTTCTAAGATTATCACGCAGAGAAACTCCGAGCATAGCCCTCTCCATAGCTCGCTGAGCGACCTTGAGCTTCCTCATACGGCCAGCAGTGAAAGACCACGTCTCAGTTCCGTAAGTCATCACTGGTAACACGCACTGGTTGTACAATTTCGTTTTAAGGTTTTGAGGTATGTCTGACGAGAAGATGTGTCGTAGCTTCCCGAACGCTGCCCAGCCGAGTTGAATCCGTCGATTGACCTCTCGGTCGAAGTTGGACTTACCTAGTCGGACTATTTGTCCCAGGCAAACATACTCGTCAACAACTCCGAGCTTAGTGCTCCCAACAACTACCGGCATAAGTGTGACATGGACATTAAACATAATCTTTGTTTTGTCCATGTTCATCTTAAGACCTATCCGTTGGGAGACACTATTGAGGTCATTGAGCATAGTGCTTAGGTCCTCCAGCGATTCTGCCATAAGGACAATATCGTCGGCAAATCGCCAATCAAGTGATGCCATTGATGTTAGTACCGTATCCTTTCCAGTCCAGAAGCTTGAATACGTCTTCCAATGCAGCGGTGAAGAGTTTCGGGGATATAAAATCACCCTGTCTTACACCTCTCTGCAATTGGATAGGTTTCGTACTCTGGTTCTGTACTCGGATAGCCATCGTAGCTCTATTGTACAAACACTTCAGCACATCGATATACCGAAGTCAACTTGGCACCGCTGAAGGGACTGCAGCACCGCCCAATTTTCGACGGAATCAAACGGTTTCCAATAGTCTACATATGCCAGATATAGTGGCAAATTGTACTATTCGGACTTCTGTACAATTTACCGTAGGATATGTATTTGAGGAGGAGTTGGTAGCCGCCGTCGCCAGGTCCGGGGGGTGCACTACTGACCAGGTCAGGTCAGGCGCCATACGCCCGGACCAACAGGGTATGCATGCCGCCACGGTGTGCTGCCCTGTTACGGCGGCCAAAGCCATAGTGGAGGGCCGAAGGCTTCTGGTGGGCTGGGTCTCAGAGCAAGTTAAGCTGCTGGTGCCCAGACCTCTGAGGTGCTACCGCTGTCTCGTGGGACATCACGTGTCAGTGAAATGCGCCTCGGAGGTTGACCGCAGTGGCCTTTGCTTCCGCTGCTATCAGCCCGGACACAAATCGGCGACCTGCTGCGCCACGCCGCAATGTGATGCATGTGCGGCGACCGGCAAGCCAGCCGATCACTGGGCCGGAAGCAGGGCCTGCGTGCCACCCGCCAAAGCCAAGGCCGCGGGTAGGGGAGGGCCCTCCTCCGCCGCCACCGCCTCTATGGCCACCGCCGCAGCCACAACTGCCGCCGCCACCGCTGTCACTGTTGCCGCCGCCGCCGCCGCGACACCGACGCCCGCAGAGGGGCGCCCCGTGGAGGAAGCTGAAATGGAATGCCTATAACGGCCCCATTAAGCTTCCTCCAGGCGAATATCAACCACTGCGCTTGCGTTTAGGATCTGTTGCTCCAGAGCATGGCGCAGTGGTCGATTAACATCGCTGTGGTCGCTGAGCCGTATTTTGTCTGGCCTAGGGATGACTGGGTGGCGGACCTTAACGGCTCAGTGGCCATCATTTCTTCGGCCGCCGCCGGTACCCCGACCCTTGAAGGTGTCAGGAGGGGTCAGGGGTGCGTAGCAGCACGGTTCGGGGAGTTCGTCGTTGTGTGGTCGTCGTTGTGTCGCCGAGCTCCATAACTCTCTTGCAGAGCTGAGAGCAGTCGTCGTCGGAAGCTATCCCCTCCCCGTACTTGTCCTCGGGGACTTCAATGCCAAGAACTTGGCTTGGGGTTCTCGTCGTACAGATGTGCGGGGTAGGATGGTGGAAGACTGGGCTCTGGAGACAGGCCTAGTCGTCCTAAATCGGGGTTCTGTCCCCACGTGTGTGCGGATGCGGGGCGAGTCGGTGGTGGACATTTCGTTCGCTAGCCCCGCTCTGTCGCCGCGTGCCATTGACTGGCGAGTCATGGAGGGGGTGGAGACCTACTCCGACCACCGGTACATCCGGTTTGACGTCTCCACCCAGCCCTCGAGCGCGCCAGTCCAACAGGCCCCGAGTGGTCCGCGTTGGGCGCTGAAGCAGCTGGACCGGGAGCTTCTCCTGGAAGCCTCGATCGTGCAGGCCTGGGTGTCATCACCGGATAGGCCTGCCGACGTCAATGATGAGGCAGGGTGGTTCCAGGAGGCCATGTCCGAGATATGTGACGTGGCAATGCCCCGCGTCCGGCCAGGAAGCGCCCGGCGTCAGGTGTATTGGTGGTCGCGTGAGCTGACGTGTCTGCGCGAGGCTTGTGTCGCCGCGCGGCACCTGTACGCCAGGCATCGCAGGCTCCGCATTCGTCCACCGAATGCGGCAGCCATTGAGGCGGAGCTGTACGAGGGATACAGAGCGGCGAAGACCGCCCTCCGGGAGGCTGTCATGCGGGCCCGGGATCGGGCCCGTGAGGGGATGCTGGAGACCCTCGACAGAGATCCGTGGGGGCGCCCTTACAAGATGGTGCGGGATAAACTCCGCACCTGGGCCCCCCCGCTGACGCAGAGTCTCCGGCCTCAGCTCATGGAGGACGTGGTGAGCGCTCTGTTCCCTGTGCGAGGGGAACATCCGCCCCCGCCTATGGCTCCGCCACCTGCGGTGCCGGAAGCGGACCACCAGGACGACGACGACGACATCCCGGAAGGGACCGGGGTAGACCTGAGAGTGGCGGTACGTAGGCTCAAGGCCAGGAATACCGCCCCAGGACCCGATGGATTGCCTGGCAAAGCCTGGGTCCTGGCCTCGGAGGCTCTCGGGCCCCGACTGGAGGGGCTCCTAAGCGCATGCTTGGAGAGAGGCTAATTCCCGCTTCGTTGGAAGACGGGGAAGCTGGTCCTCATTTGGAAGCCGGGGCGCCCTGCGGACTCTCCGTCCGCATACCGGCCCGTAGTGCTGCTCGACGAGGTGGGCAAGCTCTTTGAAAGAGTCATTGCAAACCGCCTCGCCGAGCACCTTGCGGGGACGGGGCCGGATCTTGCGGAACACCAGTTTGGTTTCCGCAAGAGGCGCTCTACGGTGGACGCCATCATGCGCGTGAGAGCCCTTACGACGGGGGATGCAGTGGCCAGGGGGGGGGGGGTTGTTTGGCGGTGTCTCTCGACATCGCCAACGCCTTCAACTCCATGCCCTGGAGCTGCATTAGGGAGGCACTCCGGTATCACCGGGTGCCGACCTATCTCCGTCGTATAGTCGGGGACTATCTGACGGACAGGGCCGTCATCTACCCCGGTCGCAACGGTGAGTGGAACCGGCGAGAGATGTCGTGCGGTGTCCCATAGGGTTCGGTTCTGGGGCCGCCCCTGTGGAACATCGGTTACGACTGGGTGCTGCAAGCCGACCTCCCTACCGGCGTCAGCGTAGTTTGCTACGCTGACGACACGCTGGTACTGGCACAGGGGGGGTCGTACGAGGCGGCGGCGGAAAATATGACACGCGGGGTTGCGATAGTCGTTGAGAGGATCCGGCAGCTGGGTCTTGAGGTGGCTCTGCACAAGTCAGAGGCCATGCACTTCCATGGTCCTCGGAACAGGCCACCACCGGGATCCTCAGTGATGGTAGGAGGGGTATCCGTCGGCGTCGAGTTGACGTTGAAGTACCTAGGACTCGTCCTCGACGGCCGATGGAACTTGGTTGAGCACTTCCGAAGTTTGGCTCCCAAACTGGAACGGACCGGGGCTGCCTTCAGGCGGTTCCTGCCGAACCTTGGGGGCCAAACGCCTCCTGCCGGAGGCTCTACGCGGGGATTGTGCGGTCCATGGCCCTTTACGGGGCCCCGGTGTGGGCGCGTGGTTTGGCGCGGATTGCCGTCCACCACCTGAACGCGCCCCAAAGGGTGGTCGCCGTGAGAATGGTTCGCGGCTACCGCACGATCTCCCGCGAGGCGGCGTGCCTCCTTGCCGGATTGCCGCCATGGGATCTGGAGGCGATAGTCCTCGCGCGCCTGCACGAATGGCGCACGGAGGCACTATGCCGGGGGGAAACCCCGCTGCCGCGGCAAGTTGTCGTGCAGCGGACAGACTTCCGGCGTGATCTCATGGCGACATGGAGAGAGCGACTGTCGCAACCCCGTGCTGGGCACGCCACTATAGCGGCGATAAGACCCCTCTTTGAGGAGTGGCTTGAGAGACGCCACGGTACACTGGCAGCTGACGCAGGTCCTCACCGGACACGGTGTGTTCGGGAGGTTCCTGTACCGAATCGGGCGGGAGGAAACGCCCGGGTGCTCCCACTGCGAGGATCGACCGGAGGACACGGTGGAGCACACCGTGGAGGTGTGCCCTGCTTGGGCGGAGCACCGCCGTGTCCTTGTAGCGGCGATAGGCGGCAGCGACCTCTCGCGTCCGGCCCTGGTCGAAGCCATGGTCCGGAGCGAGACGGAATGGGATGCCGTCACCACCTTCTGCGAAGCAGTGATGCTAGCGAAGGAGGTGGCGGAGCGGGAGAAGGAGAGAGCAGCAGCTTTCCTTCCCGGCCGCCGCGGGAGACGCCCCGGGCGTCGGGGGCTACGTCGTGGCCCCCGGCCACCGTAGGCGCGGGCCTGTGGATGGCGAGCAATGGGTAGCTCGCCGTCCGTCCGTCTAACGACGACAGGCCGTGTCGACGGCGCGTTTTGTTCCACGCGCGCCTCAAAGAGCTGTCAGCATCGTGAAGGGGCCAGCAAGGGCCGACGCCTGCCGGGGCTGCGGGCTGTTCGAAAGAGATACCGCGGCTCCGGAACGTAAGGGCACTGAAGGAACACGGCTGGTTTTTAGTCAGTAAAAGTCTGACACTCCCTTCCGCTCCACCCAGAGCGAAAGAAGTCATTTGATGATTTTCCATCCGCAAAAAAAAAAGTGTATGTATATGGTCTATGGTGCTAAAGCCCTTTCGGAAACCGGCTTGTTCGGGAGGCTGGAAGTCGTCAAGTTTGCGCGCAAGACGATTCGTAAAGACTCTCGAAAACAGCACGTAGACGCGGCCCAGAAGGGAAATCGGTCTGTAGTTCTTCAAGAGAACGTTGTCACCTTTCTTGAAGAACAAGACCACCGCACTTCTGCTCCATGCCTCCGGTGTAATGCCACCATGGAGGACGGAATTAAAGAGCTTTTAAAGGACTTCAAGTATCGGTCTTCAACCCGCTTTCAGAAGCTCCGCTGTAATTCTATCCTCGCCTGGGGCATTGCCGTTTTTAAGATGCTTGAGAGCCATTCTAATCTCGTTTAGACTAACGTCCGGGATATCTTCGGAATGGTGTTGGATAAGACTAGCTCTTGGATCGTTACTCACACTTGCGTGCTGTTCGTGGCTCCAACGATGACGTGTACAGCTGCCCATAAAACCTCTCAATCTCACTCAAAATCTCAGGTGCCCCGGAAACGATGCTGCTACATTCGGTCTTCAGCTTTGATAGTTGGCTCTTTCTGGCAGACAGATCTCTCGCAAAGACTTTGGAACCTTGGTTCCGCTCGATCGCTTCTTCAATACGAGCTGTATTGAAGTTGATCAAGTCCCGCCGCATGCATTTGGAGATCTGTCTGTTCAGTTGCCTGTATGCTGTCAAATCCGTTGAAAAATGTAGCATCATCTCCCGTCTAACAGCCATGAGATTAAGAGTGTGATCGGAGAGTTTTTGTGTTCTTCTGCGGCGGGTCTTGCAGAACTTAGCTCCGAAGGCATGGACAGTTTCCACGAGCTTGTCATTCATATCGTCCACTTCATTGCAGTCTTCTAGGCACTGAAAACGGTTTTGTAACTCGAGCTGAAAGTTTTCGGGACTTTGGATTAGAGCACGAGGGGGACGGAGCGTTGACTTCATCAGACGAGACCTCTCCAACTTAACATTTAAGTTCAGTGTGCCTCTAACTATTCGGTGATCGCTGCCGGTTTTCACCCTATTAATTAAACTTATAATGAAAAGTATTAATAAGCCAACTTCAAAGAACTAAATGAAATCAAATAATTACTACATAATACTTTCTGCAATAAAGGCTTATATATTTTTTATCAAAAGTTTAATTTTGTACTTCTTATAGAATAAGAGTGAAAAACGTTACGTTATTTATAGATATTATCTACATATTTTCTTGATTTAGAATCAAAAATGTTTTACACAAATAGCTTTAAACAAAATGGGTTTATATTTCTTTTAGAAATTCACAGAGAAAATAATGTTATAGGTACATTATTTATTCAGTCGAAAAGCCTCATTTGCCATCGGAAATATCGTAAAACTGCGACTATCGTGTATTGAGAATAGCAAAATATGGAGTACAGGTCCGGTGTAGACGAAAGCGACGTTTTCTTATTGGATGCGCTCGTTTGTACAGCAACTGGTCAGTGCACTCTTTGGAAAGTTGTAATAGAGTTTCTGTACTGTTGTACCTAGTAATTTGCTAGCGATTTAATAAATAAATGACGATTTTAATTCGAAATATATTTTTGAATTGTACATTTATTTTTATAATTTTTTTAAAATTGGCGACTAATATACAGAGTTATTTTGCAATAACTGGCCGAATTGGCAGAGGAGGTTAAGAATAAGTAATATAGGCAAATAGTGAAGAAAAATTCATTACAATGGATTATTTTGAATAGAACTTAAGTAACACATTCACTAGCAGTGATACAATTACTCTCACTCCAAACCAACTTCAAACTAAGAAGCCCTACAGTTTTATTGTCACGTCTGACAACAAAGTTGTTTTTAAATACAACTGGATGACACATGTGACGCAGTCCATTATGGTAAGTGTAAGTTTTGGCCCATTTATACGTCTTTGCATATGCACTGGTTCTGATATCTTTCAAAATCATCCAAAACCCTGCACAATAGCAGATATTCTTCGTCTTGGCGGGGAGGCCAAAAACGGAGTCCTAGCGTCCAGAAAATGGTTCGATTTCATTGACCTCTCTTAAGTCGAAACAAAATGACAAATTAATTTTAGTACCTTATTTCGCCTTATTTTACTTTCTATCATAGATTATAAAAGGTTTCTAACTCAAATCTCATCCCAATCTAGTTCATGTTCAAAATAAACATAAAGATATTTTGGTGTATTTCCACAAATGTGTATCTAGGCTTTTCATAAAATTAAATTTGACGTGGGGTACTCAATAGCAAATCGTGTCGTACATGATTTTCTGATTTCACGTCGCTCCGCTTTCAAATCGATTGGCAAGAGATTGCAATATGATTGGTAAATCCATTTCAAAGGAATTATTTTTTGTTGATGTAAAACTTTACTTGTGCACTTCTAGCCGTAGATTAAATATAAACTAAGTAATATGTTTATCTTACACTCAACGTAATACAACTAGATTTACCTTTTTAGGGTTCCGTACCTCAAAAGGAAAAAACGGAACCCTTATCGTCTGTCTGTCAAGACCCTTTTTTCTCAGGAACGCGGGGAGGTATAAAGCTGAAATTCATATCAAATACTTAAGTCTACTGTCCCTTGGCGCTGTGAAAAAATCAAACTTCTAAGCCAACGCAATCAAAAGATTTCGTTGAAGCCGTTTATGCCACAAATTTTCAACATTCGCAAGGGAATCAAAACCTACAGGGTACTTCCCGTGAACTCAGAATCTTAAAATTTGGTACGAAGCAACGTATTATAGCACAGATAAAAAAAAATTGCGAAAAGCATACAATTTTAGTTAAATCACATAAATAAAAATATTTTTAATAATTTTAAACTTATTTATCTACGGATTTGTTCGGAATCATCGGTGCGCGAGTCCGACTCGCACTTGGCCGGTTTATTTTATAATAAAATTGAAGTGACAAACAAACAGCTCACCTGATTACCATTATTGGTGACAGTAGTCTAGACACCTGCAATCAACTTCAAAATAAAGAAGGCTAATGCTTTGCCTGTGATTACATTGGTTCTCTATGTACTTCATGCTGGAACTCGCAGTGCTTGGAGGCAGAAAATAAGTAATAGGGTGGTACCTTTTCTCAATGCAGTCCACCACCACTTTGAGAGTTACAAGCCGCACTTACCCTTCTTGACTGAGACGCTGATCAGATGTTCTCTAGATGTGGCGTACCTTGGCTACCCTGGGTACACATTGGAGCATAATTTCCATCAGCGCGCTGGAGTCTGTGTTTACGTGCGCAATGGACAACTGCTGCAAGCATTTCCGTCACCTTAAAGATCCCACATTCTCTACAATCTGAGTATTAACAGATACAGGATAAAATTATTTATTCTTGTGTCTAACGATCGCATAACGGTGACCAAGAGATAACTAGGCTAATTGAACACCTCAGTAAAGCCTCTGATGTGACTTTAAATCGGGTACCCTAATGCAGAGTTGGTTTTTCTGGGGGACTTTGCCTGTCATCAGGACTGGCTATTTCCATACCAGAAAACCGAACACGCTAGGAGAGAGGCGTGAAATTTTGCGTAGTCGCTGAGGCTCTCCCAACTGGTACAACAAGCGACTAGGGTACCTGATGTGGATGGCCACACAGCCAACTGCCAAACTTCTGCTGACGACCGATCACGACAGGTACATGTTCAGGTTACCTCACCCTTGGGAACTTCTGACCACCGTCTGGTGACATCTGTGTCATTATATTCCCCACCTCACTACGATTTCCACAGTGTGCGGCGAGTGTGGCGATACAAATCAGCATATTGATGGATGAGATACGGTATTTTTTTGTATCTTATCTTTGGCAACAGGTCTGTTTCTCGTCTGAAGACCGGTCGATCTGCGCGTATGCTATATCCGATATGATATGTCAAGTAATGGAGTATTTCACCCCATTTTCTGAAGTGCCCATTGGTGGTAAAGCTCCCCCATGCATCAACAGCGAGTGCAGGTGTGCTGAAAAGCACAAACATATAGCGTACTTATACTGAATCGATTCTCGAGACCGCAAAGTTCTGGATGTTATCCTTAAAAAGAGAGCCTTTAACCAAGCCGCCCAGTCCTGCAAAAAAGCATTACGACAGTTTGCACCGCATTATACGCATCGGTACAAAGCTCTCTGTCAAAAGAGCTTTTTGGTCTCTCACCAAAGCGGTCGAAACAAACTTCTGTCGGTCTACACAACCTCCACTGGTAAAACCCAGATGACACACTGACGCATGCGCCTAAGGAGAATGCGGACATATTTGCTTCTCTTTTTGTTTGCAATTCACGTCTGGGACATTAACAGCAGCATATCTCAATTTCCTCAATACGGTACGGTTGGTGATACGGACCTCTATTTCAGAGGTCCGTATCACCAACAAGGAGGTGTTTAAAACCTTGCGAAAACTAGACAAGTTCTAAAGGTCTCTGCACCTGAGTTGTCTCATGTCTTAACACACTTGTTAAGCCTATCATTAAGGACTAGAATAGTGCTCAAATCTTGGAATCTGGCCAATGTGCAGTCTGTACCTAAAAAGTAGTCATACCTACCCTTCCAACTATCGCCCAATTTGTTTACCTCCATACTCTGCAAGAATATTCAGCGTATATTGAACGCCCACCTTATGGCATACCTAGAGCAATATGATATCCTCAGTGACCGCCAGTACGGGTTTAACCAAAATCGATCAACTGGGGACTTTGTAGCGTATGCCACTCACAGATATAGGGCGAAGCCTTGGGGAACTGCCTAGGAATCCGTCTGATAGGCACCACCCCCTAAACTATTTCCGCCGCCAAATAGTAGTTCATGCACTGCTATGATTCCACTTATGATTAGGTGAACTGTGTGCACCCTTATTCTATAAAAAATATAAATTACAATCAATACAAGCCAATTGCGGTAGCTTCCATGACCCTTAACTTAGCTAAATATATTTTTATTCTAATACGTTTGTAGTGATAGTCAGGTTATAACGAGTTATAATACGAAAAATACAAGCTAAAGCATACTTACTTACCACCTACGTTGTACTTACGGAATTTGTTAAACTTGCCGCGTCACTCTGAACTATTGTACTTACATACTTGTTGAGCAGTGTGCGAATATTAGAATGGAAAAGCTTCTGTTTTATCAAATTAAGGTATTACAAAGTCTTATAAATACGACGAAAATAATAAAACGCTGAAAAGAATGATAAGCAATCGCCGAAAGACATAATTAAGAAACCTTATTTGGAAGCTAGATTGGAAAATTTGGAGTTATTACAGGCAAGAGTTTCAAGAAGATCATAAAAGCATTATTTTTAAAATTACCAAAGGGGAAGGAAAAGAATATTCTTATTTTAAGTAAGATGTTTATGAGGTATTTAAGAAATTCTATATTGACTGTAAGTCAACTTTGAAAGAAGCTCTTCAGTCATTTGTGGAAGTACCAAAGTTACTACTCTCTGTGTATGCTTAATCTTCCCCAGTGGCTGATGTATAGGAATTAACAAAGAATAGACGAGTTAAGTTACTCACGATAAAAATACCCAGATTTACACGAAAATATGAAGAGTGGCAAACATTTTATGACTTATTTGGAAATCCCGTACAGAAATTACATGATTTGAAGACAAATTTATCAGAAGAACCAGAGGCAACATGACGTAACTTTTCTACGACTGATGTGAACTGTTTTATTGCCCTCTTAGATAGCTTAACGGCATTTTCCGCTGTTAAGGTACGCTAATGAAAGCCTTTGCTAAATTTTATTATTTTTCAAAAACTTTTAAATCCAATGCTTGTGAAAGGTGGTCCTAGTTCTAAGGGCAAACCGATCTTTAAAAATATTGACATCATTACCTTAATAATGGAAGTCGCATTCCTTCGCGCTACTTTAATAATTGCAAGCCATTTCGAGCTCGAATCTATTAAAACTAAATAAATTTTACCTTTGTACGCCCTAGGAAGTCTATGGGAACTCTAGACCAGAGAGGCAAGTAGGGCCAGGGGTGTGGAGGCGCGCGCGGCGGGGTTTTCGCCTCGGAGAAGCAGGTCTCGCAGCTTCGGCATAGCGATTTCACATCCGCATCTATGTTCGGCCACCACACATAACTCTGTGCCAACCCCTTAGTTTTCACGATGCCCGTGTGGCTGCTGTGAAGTTGTGTTAAAATAATTTGACGTAAATATGAAGGTATTACAGTCGGAAGTCATTCAATGAATGGGCGACAGATGAGGAGGCAGCAGGCATAGGTTATATGATCTTTACCATGAAAAGTCATATAATCATAGCGTCGAATTTAGGGAATATGTAAAAAAATATTCAAAAATATTTAAAAGAGTGTGCTCCACAGCCAAGTCATTGCATTTGAGCAACAAAATAAAGACGGCTTTTAATAAAATTAAAATGACATGGAGTATAATTAATAGCGAAACTGGTAAGATCAACTCTTGCAATTCAAATTACCAGTTAAGTGTTAGCAACAAATTAACTGTATCAGATCATAACGTAGCAATGGTTTTTTTTTAAATATTTTACTAATGTAATATGGATATTGACCACGAAGTCACTAAATTCTTCTCCTGCCGTCGCCGAATCATTTCTTAAACAAAATGTAAATACGTGTACAAATAATTTTACATTTCATAATGTGTCACCTAAAGATATTGTAAAATATTTTAAAGCTATTGATGTTAAGAAAACTGCGGATCTGTGGGGGATTTCCGTTAAAGTTATTGTGTCTATAATAGATACAATCGCGCCTCATTTAGCTATTATTTTAAAACTAGTATCGAATCTGGTGTGTTTCCTGATTTAATGAAGCATAGTAAAGTAAAACCTTTATTTAAATTTGGTAGTACCCCACCAATTTTAGACCTATTTCTGTACTGCCAACACTTAGTAAGATTTTTGAAAAATTAGTCTTGATCAAATGTTAAATTTCTTTAATATAAATAATTTACTTCATAAAAATCTATTCGGTTTCACAAGGGGTCGCTCGATAACTGATGCCGGTGTTGAGCTGATTAAATATATCTTTAATGCATGGGAGAATTTACAGGATGCTTTGGGTATATTTTGTGACCTATACAAGGCTTTCGATTGTGTCCACCATGAAACATTAATTAGGAAACTTCAACACTACGGTATAAGAAGTGATTCTCTTAAATTAATTATTTCATATTTAAGTAAGAGAACGCATAAAGTTGTCATTGATAAGCTCTTTCGGGTCGATGGTACAAATGAGCGTGCTTTAAGGTTCAATTCTCGGCCCCTTTCTGTTTCTTGTATAGATTAATGACTTACTTTACATAGTAGGGGATAACCATGATATAGTATTATTTACAGATGACACTTCTTTAATTTTCAAGTTAAGTCGACAATTACTAAAATATGACGAAGTAAATAATGCTATATTTAAATTAGTAAATTGGTTCAATGTTAATAAATTGCATTTAAATGGCACTAAAACGAAATGTATGAAATTCGTGACTCCAAATGTCAAGCAATTAAATACTAATGTAATTTTAAATGGGGAGAAACTGAGTCTTGTAGATACCACCATTATTCTTGGAATCACACCAGACGCGAAGCTTCCATGGAACCCCCATATATCAAAACTAGCAAGCAGACTTAGTTCTGCAGCATATGTTGTAAAAAAGATTAGAAGTGTAACCAGTGTTGAAACAGCTAGACTAGTTTCCTTTAGCTATTTCCATATCATAATGTCGTATGGTATTTTGCTATGGGGACACGTAGCTGACACTGAAATTATATTTGTTTTACGGAAGAGGGCCATAAGAGGAATTTATGATTTAAAGCCTAAAGAGTCGCTGCGACAAAAATTTAAGGAAATTAGTATATTAACTTTGGTATAAGTTTATGAAAATGTTATGTACGTACACAAAAATAAAAGTAGTTTTACAAAAATAAGTGATATTCATTCTGTAAATACTAGGAACAGACACAAGCTAGTAGTACCAGTTACTCGACTCTGTCGAGTCAGTAATTTATTCTTGGGGCGATGTTTACGCTTTTACAACAAAATTCTAGAAAATATACAAAATTTGACCTGCTCAAAGTTCAAAAACTTTATTAAACTAAGTTTGTATAAAAAGGGTTATTATAATATAAGGAATTTATAGATGATAATAACCCCTGGAAATAAGGTGATCGCTACTAAGCTATTTCTAATTTATTGTGTTGTTAAATTGTGTAACATACATGATTGTAAGCTGTTATTTAAAAAAAAGTCCCGCTGGGTTTCTTGCTAGTTCTTCCAAGGACAGAGGTTTCTTTCCGAAGCAGTGATAATCAAACAAAAGAGAGACTTTCAATAAATATTATTTATAATCTATGTTGAATAAAATAGTTTCTGTTTCTATTACCATTCTATACCCCCACATAATCGATCCAACGATCGTAACAGGTAAATGTTTTTCCACAAAATTAATATAAGTAATTTCTCTGGTAATTGTTTTGTTTTCTTATTAGCTCTAGTAATTTTTTATTTATTATTTATATAGGGGTTTGGTAACCCGCAACAACTATGGCAAATATCTCCCCTTTGAGGCAATCTATTGTAATAATTTGTTCAGTAATGGACCTTATTAGGCGGTAACGGTAACGGTAGCCATTGCACTGTTGCAACCAACCAATTACACATTAACAACGGTAATATCAAATTACTATAGGCTGCTGTTTATATATAATAATCATAATAATTAATTGGACTCTCAGTTTGACAAATTACACTTACGTATTATATCTATTTTAAATTACAAAATAAAATTTCAAAGAAATTAGCGTTGACGGCCATACTAGTATAAACTGTGTTACAGCCGTCAGCGTATATAGCGTATATAGAATATAAGAACTTGAATGAAAGCTTTATAGCTGACTTGAAGCACTGACGTTCCGGGAAGTCTGCAGTGTGTGAATAAGTTTAAGATCTTCCCCGCCATTACATTAGATTTGATAGATCAAATTACCACAAATGCTCGCAAAAGAACACCGATTCCTACCAAGGATGATACGCGAGGCTATTGAAATAAAAAAAAACATCCTAATTTAAATAGAGAAGTTGGGTGGGTGCTGCCATCTGCTTGAAATCCTATAATTAATAAAATTAAATCCAAATCCAAGCATACCACTGCAAAACTTCAAGATACTGTAAGTTCATTCTGCGTAGATCAGACCAAAAATTTATATTCAAAAACTGAATTTCAAACACTTCATCCCCCCCTCCCCCCTCCCACTCACTGTGACCTGGGACCTGGGACCTGGGTGCCGTAAAGCACCCGAAACGTCGGCAATTAAAAAGTTAACTTAAACCATAGTATAAAGAGAGGCCAAGTAGGTTATCTGCGGCCCAATCCGCGATATAATTGCCTACTGTCTCAGGGTTGTCACTGTCACCAAATCATTCGTTTAAAACCCGGCCCTTGCCAAAGATAATACATCTCTGATTAACTAATTCAGTGATCATTAGTCGATAAAGTTCAACAATGGTTTTCCTAACAAATACAGAAATGTATAAAGATTCAGAGCAGTATAATATATTGTTTTAACAAATGTATGTATATTTGTCCCTGTTTTGATGGGAAAGGAGTGGGCCTTGCTCGTTCAACTAAAGGGACTTCTACGGTCACCTAGCTTTGAGTTGTAGAACTATTTTTGAATTTGTTTTATTGGTCGCTAGGTAGTGACTTAAGGAATTCGATGGTGTACATATATTAATAAAAAAGTAGTATATATAATAATAAAAAATTGAATAAAGCGACTAAAATATTGTAAAAAAAACTTCGTACAATAACATAAAATTACTAACGCCTGCCTCTTAGACTGTAATCAATTTTTTGTTCTGTTGTTATTATTCAAACTTTGCTCTATTTATCTGATTCACAATTAGTCAATTACTTATTTTTAATTACGATTTTATAACCGTAAGTAGTTACTTAGTTACTCCTCTGTCTGATAGACAACTAATACAACAAAAAACATAAGTAGGTATCTCATCGTCAAGTAAAAATTATATGCTATAATAAGTGACTCGCTTACGTGACGCACGAACCTCGTGCGGTGTTAGCCTCGACTGGCGCACTGAGAAATACTTCGAGATTGTATTTAAGTGTGCGTGCGGCGCCTCATAGATACTATGGCGCACACATACAAGCCGCGCGCAGTGCGTTTGTATGAAGATAACGTACTTCCCCTCTCTTTATACTATGCTTAAACGCGATAAAATCCGTAAAAATTAGTATTTATTTAATTGAAGACCCCGGTTCGAGTCTGTTAAGTAATAAATTTTATAATGCATACTGTGTACAACATAAGTCATGTTACCTTTGCCTGCCCTAAAAAAAAGAATCCTTTTTTTTTACATGGGGAAATGCCTACGCATATCCGCCTCGCGGGGGCTAGGACGGGTTATGTCGGACTCGCACCGACTAAAACCCCATGGTGTTCCACCCTAGTCGCATATTGGCAGGGCCACGGGAACGCTTACGCACACTTCCGCGGCCCCACTTGCGCTAGCCGCCCCATGGCGGCCCCTCCTCGAGAGAGGAACACTCCTCCCCCATCTCCTTCTCCGGTAAGGCGCACCAGAACACATGGCGCGCCCTCCTCCTCGGCCTCCAATTTCACATGCGCAACGGACGCCTCCGTGTCCGATGCGCGAAGGCCATGGAGCCAGGAAAAACTAGCACTCAGGAGCACCAGCCTTCCTGACCCCAGCGGCGGATCTGGTCTATGGCTCCGCCGCCAACCAAAATTCGGCTGCGGAGGGTAGGGAGAGCGGCGCCTCGCAATACCGGCACTCCTCTCCCTCCGCAGCCCCACCACCACCGCATCAGCGGTGCGGCCCCGTTTGAGTCGCGGAGGATAGGGCGAGTAGCGCATCGCCATACCAACACTCCTCTTCCTCCGCGACTCCACCCCGGCTGCAGAGGTAGGGGTGGGAAGGACACCCCTCTCGCAGCAGCCCACCGACACACATCCGAAGTGGGCTCGTCAAGCCCACTCGGAGTGTCCACCTCGGGCTGGCCCTACACCACGGGCCAGCCAAGGGGTTCCTTTTTGTTCACCGTGGGTGACCAAGCCACGGCTACTAAGCCCCCCCGCCACGACAAGGCGGGAACCCGTTCGGGGGGGGGGGGGGAAAGAATCCTTGCCGCTTGGTGTGTTTTTTTGTATCTATGCCTCCCGGAAAATGTTTGTCATGTCATAGTTTTTATTACTCTTCTCAACTTCCCATCTCTGTGCTTTATGTTAATACATAATAGAAATAAAAAGTTTAATTACAAATTTTACTTAATATTATTATTTTTGGTCTCATAATAATAGGTTATGGGCCCAGGTACGCTTCGTAATAAACTGAGTAAAGAGCAGAACTTAAAAGGTGAAAACAAGCACGTGTTCGATAGTGAAGAAAACAAAATGGAAGTCACAAATTCAATGAGAATTGAGAAGTTTAACGGCAAGGATTTTCGACAATAGAAATTTCAAGTCAATTGTGCCTTAAAAGCGAAAGGTTTAAATATCCATGAAAAAAAACCGACGGTGGTTGATACGACGCAGCGGGACAAAAATGATGGCATGGTCATGTTTCTATTAACTTCGTCTATGGAACTGAACCAAATCTCATTAATTGAAAATTGTGAAACAGCAAATGAAGTGATGACAAGGTTGGAATCAATTTACGAACAAAAATCGGAACTGAACAAAATGATGGTGCACGAGAAATTCTATCAATATAAGATGTCATCAACCGATAGTATTGCACAGCATATTTCCAAAGTCGAGAACTTAGCTAAACAATTAAAAGAGACTGGCGAGGAAATAAGTAATACAGCAATTATGACAAAAATATTAAGTACACTACCTTCAAAGTATCGTTCTCTGCGTCAGGCATGGCTGTCATTAGATCCACATTCTCAAACAATTCAGAACTTAACAGCAAGATTATTAGATGAGGAGGCGAGTTTGACAAATGAGGAGGAATCTGAGAGTGCTTTAGTAGCCATGAAACATTCTAAGCCACAAAGAAAATTTCAGAATCACAATATGCAAAAAAGTTCAACGTCTGGTCAAAATAATCAGCATCGATTTATATGTTATAACTTTAACAAGAGAGGGCATTTTGCAAGAGATTGTCGAGCCCCAACGAAGTCTGAGAGGAAACCTCAAGAGCAAAAGATGCTTGCATACCGTGCCGAGCAATGTTTACAGTCTGAAGCTGATATAGATACATGGATTCTTGACAGTGGTGCATCTGCACACATGTCATACAGGCGTGATTATTTCTATGAGTTAATGGATTATGGCAAGAAAAGTGATAGTACAACTGTGAGATTGGGAAATAAGAAGGAACTAGTGGTGCAAGGTTGTGGAAATATATTAATTAATAGATGTGTGAATGGAAAGTGGGAGAAAAGTATTTTAGAAGATGTACTTTATGTACTAGAGCTACACAGAAATTTGTTCTCAGAAGGCATGGCAACAAGAAAAGGCTATGTTATAATTAAGAAGTACAATGAGGCCTTAATAATAAAAGATAATACTGTTGTTATGACTGCAACATTGAAGCAGAATAATCTATATGAAGTAAATATTAAAACCACAGTGCAAATAGATTGTAATTTAGCACAGTCAAGGTTGAAAATCTGGCATGAACGTTTAGGACATTTAAACTTGAAGGAAGTGAAAAACATGAGCAAGAATGGTGCAATTCCAGTAAAGTTAACGGATGACATCAACTTTGTGTGTGAGGCTTGTCAATATGGCAAACGGAGCCGCTTGCCATTTCATAAATCTTTTAGAGGAGAGTGTGAACCTGGTGATTTAACCTACAGTGATGTGTGTGGACCTGTAGAACGTACATCTGTATCTGGAGCAAGATATTTTGTTTTATTTAAAGATGGTGCCACCAGCTATTGACATGTGTTTATTATCAAACACAAAAGTGATGTCCTGGATTGCTTTAAGAAATACAATGCAATAGTGACAAATAAGTTTGGTCATGGCACTCGTATATTGCATACAGACAATGGACCTGAGTATGTTAACAATGAACTTAAATCTTATTTGGATAGTGAAGGAATAGTTCATGAACGCACAGCACCCTACACGCCTGAACAAAACGGTAGAGTGGAGAGAGAAATGCGGACAATAATGGAGAGTGCAAGATCTATGTTGTACTCTCGTGATATCTCATTGGATCTCTGGGCTGAAGCAGTAAACTGTTCTGTTTATTTATTAAATCGAAGTTCTTCTACCCAGACAAAGGATGCATCCCCATATGAGCTGTGGAATGGACAGAAGCCAGCCCTTCAACATATAAGAGTATTTGGTTCAGAAGGATATGTCCATATACCTGATGAAAGAAGAAGAAAACTAGATAAAAAGAGTGTAAGATTAATATTAGTAGGATATGAAAATGAAAATTATAGAATGCTTGATATTGAAAGTGGAAAAATAACAATAAGTAGAAATGTACACTTCGATGAGAACAACATACGAGTACTGAGGAAACACACAACTTCAATTTCTATCACCGATGAACAAGAGCAAAGAGAAGGCATACAAGATATACCAGTTTCTCCAGGAGACAACCAAAATATTTCTGAATCTAGTTTTGAAAGTGTAGAAACACAGAAAGATCCCGATTATGTGACGTACCAGCCTCCACAAATAATTTCTGAAGATGATGAAAGAAATATTACACTGAGACCTAGAAGGAAAAGAAATGAAGAAGCAAATTTTATTGAGTTTGATGTATTTACGACATATGAAGAAGCTATAAACTGTAAAAATAGTAATAAATGGAAGGAAGCTATATGTGAAGAATTAGAGTCATTAAAAGAAAATAAAACCTGGAAGTTAGTAAACAGAAATAATGAGAAAACAGTGATCTCAAAATGGGTATTTTGTGTAAAAAGAAATTCAGATGGTGATATAGAAAGATACAAAGCTCGTCTTTGTGCACGTATGTTTACACAAACTAAGTACGTCGATTACAAAGAAACATTTTCACCAACAACAAGATTCGATTCCATTAGAATAATATTATCTCTTGCAGCTCTAAAGAATTATGAACTACAACAATTTGATGTCAAAACAGCATTTTTGTACGGTGAGTTATCATAGGATGTCTATATGGAGGTGCCTGAGGGTGTACCTAATCTGTTGAAAATCTGTAAGTTAATAAAATCAATATATGGGCTAAAACAGTCATCACGCTGTTGGAATAGAAAATACTCTTCTTTCCTTACTACTTATGGTTTTGAAATGTGTCCCTCTGACAACTGTTTATTTGTGGGTCATTTTAATAATTATAAAGTTATCTTGATCTTGTATGTAGATGATGTTTTATTATTGTCAAAAAGTAAAAGTATATTGTTGCATATTATAAATGATTTAAAATAAAGTTTTAAGATAAAAGAATTTTATTTAAATATGTTTGTTGGCATGGAAATAACTAAAAATGATGGAATAATTACTTTAAGTCAAAAACAGTACATAAAACAAATTATAAATAGATTCAACATGTCAGATGCTAATCCTTGTAGTACCCCTGCTGACAATAATGTAATTTTAAAGAAAAACGATAGTGAGAGTAATATTAATTTTCCATATAGGGAAGCAGTAGGAGCCCTGATGTTTTTGTCAACCGTATGACCTGACATTTCTTATTATTTGAATGTAGTGAGTAGATATTTAAATAATCCCAGTAAAGACCATGTAAATGCTGTTAAACGAATTATTCGGTACTTGTTAAAGACAAAAGATTAGTAGTATTACTTATGATTGTAACAAAGAACTAGTAGGTTTTTCTGATTCTGATTTTGCCTCAGATATTGATTCTAGAAAATCTAATACAGGATATATTTTTATGATGAATGGTGGACCTGTTTCTTCGGCTAGCAGGAAGCAAAATACTGTGGCATTATCAACTACAGAATCAGAGTATATGGCTGCAAGTGAGGCTGCCAAAGAAATTTTATGGCTTCGGCAGTTATTAATAGATATTGATGAACCACAATTGGTGATAACCCTATGTATAGATAATCAGAGTGCCATTAAACTCATTCATAATCCTATTTACCACAAAAGAACAAAGCACATAGACATAAGATATAATTTCATCAGAGAAAAGGTAGAACAAAATGTAATAAATATTCAATATGTGAAAAGTTCAAATCAACTTGCAGATTTTTTAACTAAAACTTTACCTTCTGGTAAATTTATTCTTAACAGAGATCAAGTACTGAATATATACTGAGGTTTTTAGGTATAATATTAAATACTTAGTAGGTTTAAAGGTTAGTTTTGTTGGCAGACAGTAAGTAGGCTAGTTTGAAGCTTAATTTAAGTATAGTATTGTAATCATTCTAAAATTTAAGTGGGAGTGTTAAGTAATAAATTTTATAATGCATACTGTGTACAACATAAGTCATGTTATCTTTGCCTGCCCTAAAAAAAAATCCTTGCCGCTTGGTGTGTTTTTTTGTATCTATGCCTCCCGGAAAATGTTTGTCATGTCATAGTTTTATTACTCTTCTCAACTTCCCATCTCTGTGCTTTATGTTAATACATAATAGAAATAAAAAAGTTTAATTAGAAATCTTACTTAATTTTATTATTTTTGGTCCCATAATAATAGAGTCCAGTCCCATTATTTATTTTCCTTTAATTTTCAAGTTTTTTTTTGTGAGAAAAACTATTATTGAGAGCCCTTTATCAACGCATCTAATTTCTATCGAAGTATATTTAACAAAATAACACGAAAAAAATGACCGAGCTTTAAAACAAGAATACGGTAGTAATTACATTAGGAAAAAAACCGTCATTGTGCAAATATGTTTATCCTATTGGCGATGTTTCGGTACAAAGATAAAAGTCAAATCAATAACTCTTCATCGATAATGAACTTAAAAATAAACTGAAAGATATGACTCTTTCTGACATCTATTGGAGAGTAATAATACAATTACTTTTTTAATTGAAATATAATTTCCAAAAACACGATTTACAAAAAACCACAGAGCAAAGCTCGGTCATCCAGATACTAAATAATAATATAAATAAAATAATTTAAATAAATCATAAATAAAAGTCTTATCAGTGGCAGTTACTTTAAAAACATCTTAGGTGGCAGTAGAATAAAATGCGGCCAAAACAAAGCGCCTAAAAATGTCCGCGTCTTTATATTTTACAGCTTCATTGGACTCAAAAATATAAATAAGAGTGACTGATGATGATAATTTTAAAGAATAAAGGGATAAAACGTGTCCACCTGTAATATAATAATAACCGTGTAAATATGTATTTATAAATTATTCGATCTTTACCCCACTGAGTAAATTTGAGATACTACTGTTTATTTAAAATATTTACGCATACTACATGATGTTTTTTCACTTTCTTTGATATATTTAATAATTATTAAAATGATGAGATTTAAAATTACATTCTAATTTAATAATTAACAAAAAAAATTAAGTGTCTCATCAGCTACATCGACGACCTTTAAAAAGTTTCTTTGTGCGGAGACGTTTCTGGCTGTGGCAGCAAATTAGTCTCTAACAATTATTAGTATTATAGTTGGAATGGGAAGGACGTACATATTTTCAACTTATAGGACGAGAGAAAATTATCAAAATTAACTTGCTAAATTTTAACTAATTACACACACGTGTAGTAAATTAAACGGCTGTAGTAATATGACGAGGCTAGTAATATAAGCAAAATTACTTAAAGAATATACGTATTCAAATAATCGTAACATAACATAACATAACATAAACACTCACGCCTGTCACCCAGAGGGGTAGGCAGAGACTATGGAATTCCATTTGGCACGATCCTGACACACCTCTCTCGCTTCCTCCACATCCATATACCTACGCATACACGCTCGTTGGTTAAAGGTACTCTTAATTTGGCCCATTTTCAATATATCGCCTATTTGGTCGATAAACTTTCGCCTAGGGCGACCCTTCCCGACTCTGCCATTCACCTCTGCAACATAAATTTGCTTTGTCACTCTTTCCTCATTCATTCTTTCTACATGACCAAACCACCGAAGCATTCCTTTCTTAATCCTAGTCACAACATCATCTTGCAAACCACACATTTCTCTTATCACACTATTTCTCACACTGTCATTCAGATTCAGCCCTAGCATACTACGTAATGACCGCATTTCTACAGCATTTATTCTACTCTCGTGCTTCTTCTGCCATACCCAACTTTCACTACCATACATTAAAGTAGGCACTAACACAGCATTGTGAATTGCCAAACGTGCCTTTTTGGACACATTCTGACTTTTCACAATAGAGTGTAGAGCCCCATTCAATCTATTTCCTGCATTCACTCGTTGTTCTATATCCTGATCATATCTACCATCCCTGCTAAACACACATCCCAAATACACAAACTCATCTACTTGCTCTACCAACTCCCCTTCTATTCTTATTTCACATATCGTTTTACTTTCTTCTCTTTCAAAAACCATAACTTTCGTCTTACTTGCGTTCACTTTCATTCCCTTTTCTTTTAATGTCCTGTTCATTAATGTAACCATCATTTGCAACTCGGCTGCCGACGACGCAAGTATGACTTGATCATCGGCGTACAAAAGGCATTTGACGGTTAACTCACCCATTCTTAACCCGCATTCTTCTGCTTTCAAATTTTCCAAACAACTCTCCATAAATAGGTTGAACAGCCACGGGGAAGCCACACAGCCCTGTCTGACACCTTTATGGATGCCAAACCAGTCCGAGTAGGCCCCGTTGATCCTGACACAAGCACTAGAGTCCCTATATAGAGACTTCAATGCCTGTATCAAGCCAGCGCTCAACCCAAATGAGTTCAGTGTTTGCCATAACACATCCCTGTCCACACTGTCAAATAATCGCTTAAGTATTAATTTCTACGGTACTTATAAGTAATAATAATCTCTTAATTTTTTAATAAGGTAGTGACAGACCAGTACGCCGGAGAGTAAAGCCGTAAGTCAGCCGTCGACTAATAAATGTCTCGTTATTCTTAGTTCTAGTACCTCTGAACGAATCAAGTGGATTGTTCGGCCTCTCATCTCGCCTTGTCAGGACCCAGTCTTCTCTTTTTAATTTTGCTTTAAGTGTTCTCTGTAGGGAAGTAGTTTTGATGTTTTTTATCATATTTCTTATTGTGTTCATTTAAGAATTGTTATCAGTTTTTAATAATCAAAAATATTACTTCGATAGAAAAATGAAGGTAATTATTTACTCCCTTAATAAAACTATATTTTACGAATGCATTATTTAAATTGCTTATAAACATACTAAAGTAAAATATTATTTTCTTGTTATAAAATTGAAGGGATAAACGAACTTATTGTTCCCCTGCTGTTTAGTGGTTATTCGAGCCCGTGAAACCCTGCAACAAATTTCAAACTAGAAGAGGTGACTACATAACCTCTGAGCACTTAGATGGAATGTTTCAGCCTATCATAATACTGATTCTCTGTACTTTTCAAACCGCAACATAGTGTGCATGCACTGCTACGAGTATTTGGCGGATTTCTTCGACGTAAGAAAAAAAAATTCGTTTGTTGAATGAGTGTTTTAATTCTACTATATATTAACCTCGTCTAGAAATAAGGTGCCTCAGATCGGAGAATTTTTAGGAATTTAAGAAAAAAGAAAGTTTACTACACTATACTAATTACATAATATATACAGAATGGAAAATGAACCTGTTGATGTATTCAAAAGTCGGCAGTTTTCTCCCACCTGTTCACAAGGAAGTGTTGGCCATCGCTTGGCCATATTAAATACACATAGACATATTAAAGAGAAGTGGACGACCTGTCACACGCAACGCTGCAAACAGAAAACTGTAAGCGAGCACGACATACGCAAGACCGTGACATATTAAAATATATTAACGAAAAACACAAAGTTACAGTTTCCTAACCACAATTGTAATTTTCCATGGGATCACTTAAAATTCTCTTTTAAATACCAATCCATGTTACTCAAGTCTAAACAGAAAGAGCCTAAAACCTACCAAAACGGACTCTTGGACAGAAAAAAATCACCTAGAAGTATCGAACCTGTAATGAAATATAACAGTACTTATATTTTTTATTTCATTAAAATACGTTTAAATACTAGGATATCTCCTGTATCTTGGAGGTGTATTACATACAAGAATTATACAAAATCCAGACCTGGAACAGTTATAGTAAGCCTATGTCGGCATATTTAAACATTGTGTGTGTGCTTATAAAAATGTAACCCAATTTTTGTGATATCACGACAGCTTACGATTCGAATCGATTTAAAAATCTATCTTTTTCGGAAAGAATCGACATCCGTACTGACGACGACAATGACGTTACAAAATGACGCCAGTTCTACGCTAGGAATGTAACTTAAACACTGCAAAAATAATTCATTTACAAATAATGTTTTTTCTCAAAAAGTACGTGTTTTCGCATATTGAAACTTTGTGTGTGTGCTTATAAAAATGTAACCTTTCTGTAAAAATACGTATCAACACCAAACTCGATGGAAGGTAATGGAAAGTCGTACCCAGTTATATGTAGACCATACAGATACAAGTTCCGTGCAGGATTCGAACCCGTGGCCCGCAGTGTCGCAGCCATACGTTTAATTTCGTTAAAACCAAAGCGAATTAAAATAATAGAATGTATTATTTCAAAGTAACATTAGCTTCAAATCCTAACACTTAGCTAGTATCTCTAAATATATCACTTCGCAACTTAAAACTGTAGAACAAGGACAATGCTTAATTGAAGGAGCACTTGACACATTTTCCTTCTAATAAAGGGTCATTACTGAACCAAGGTTGGAACGCATGACACTTGAAACACCGTGCGCTCTAGTTGTATTTGAATATGATGGGGTATAGTTAACAAGCGTTTGTGTTTATAGCAGTTTATTTTGTTTTGTGACACGTAAAACAATTTAGCGTTATGCATACGGAATATGAAGTAAAAAAATTGTAGGTGATAAACAAAACACGGACTGTATAGTATAGAAAAGTTACGAACGATAGGGAAGACTTAAGGAAAAAAAATTTTGCTAAATATCTTATATTGCATTACAAAAAATAACTTTTAAGCACCGATCGATATTTCTATTTCACCCTCGCTTGTTTTATCATAAGATGTAAAGAATCTTATGTGGGATTATGACAACAAAAACTAGATATTCAAAAATTTTATCATTTATTTATTTATTACCCGTATCGATCTTTTAAAAATACAAGATGTATTTTTTTTTGCGTGGGTAAATACTTTTCCATATGACAAATCGACTTGAATACACCCGACAACATTTCTTTACACAACTCCGAAATCTTTTATAACTTTTCTTTGATTTTTAAAATCATTAAAATCCAGACTAGTTGATTAGTTGTACATGGTAAGTGACGAAAGATGAAAACGTTTGAATCAAAAAGTAGAAAGTTCTGACAGATTATCGTAGTGCTAAATAAGGTGCTGTATTCCTGACTTAGTATTATTACTTGACATTAGAGCCTGATAATAATTTTAGGGCATAAATATTCCCATATTACTTGGAGTTAATGGTTATTTAATTTGTCATTTATTATTTTTAGAACTGAAGTGACGAACGAATTTACAGTCCACTTATTTCTACTGCAGCTTATGTACATCTCCATCCAATTTCAAAAAAAGAAAACTGGACGTAAAACGACTGCCTCGTTGGTCTTTTGGTTGTAAACGCGACTGCTAATCGTGAGGTCTCGGTTTCGAATACCGAGACGGGCCAAAAAATCAGTTATTGAGTTTTTCCGTCAAGAAATTTTCAGTAGCTGCCCGGAGTCAGGAAGTTGGCGGTATCTCAACCCCGTACCTCGAAAACCACGTAAAGTCGTTGATCTTGCACCTGATCTCTCTTCTGTCGTGTCAGTTTACCGTCCCATCGGACTATGAGTGTGAGGATATAAATAGTGCACCTGTGCTTGCGCATAGCACTTGTACACTAAAATCCTATCCTGCGCAGATGGCTAGTCTCTGTTGGGGCTGGCCGCCGTGACAAAAATTCGGTCTGGTGGGCATTATTATTATTTACTCTTCAAACCGGAACACAGGGCTGTGATGCTTGGAAGCAGAAATAAGTAAAAGGGACCAATATGGCCTTCTAGGCAGAAAACTAGTTCCACCACCAAGAATATTGATCCTCTAGCACTAGCTCTTTCTTTATCCATATAAGTTGTTATAATTTTAAGTTGTATCATCATAATTATAGCCTTTCATAAGTCCACTGCTAAACATAGACTTCCCCCAAGGAATGCCACAAAGTACGGTCCTGAGCCACCTTCATCCATCGACTTCCTGCATGTCTTACCAGGTCGTCACTCCATCTAGTGGGGGGTCGCCCTACACTTCGCCTACCGGTACGAGGCTGCCACTCGCGAACCTTTCTTACCCATCGGTTGTCGATTCTTCGAGCTATATGGCCGGCCCACTGCCACTTCAGCTTACTAATCCGTTGGGGTATGTCGGTTACTCTGGTTCAACTGCGGATATACTCATTTCTAAGTTTATCACGCAGAGGAACCCCGAGCATAGCCCTCTCCATAGCTCGCTGAGCGACCTTGAGTTTCCTCATACGGCCAGCAGTGAAGGACCACGTCTCAGATCCGTAAGTCATCACTGGCAACACGCACTGGTTGTACAATTTTGTTTTCAGGTTTTGAGGTATGTCTAACGAGAAGATGTGTCGTAGTTTCCCGAACACTGCCCAGCCGAGTTAAATCCGTCGATTGACCTTTCGGTCGAAGTTGGAGTTACCTAGTCGGACTATTTGTCCTAGGTAAACATACTCGTCAACAACTTCGAGCTTAAGGCTCCCAACAACTACTGGCATAAGCGTGACATGGACGTTAAACATGATCTTTGTTTTGCCCATGTTCATCTTAAGACCTATCCGTTGGGAGACACTATTGAGGTCATTGAGCATAGTGCTCCAGCGATTCTGCCATAAAGGCTATATCGTCGGCAAATCGAAGGTTAGTGATGTACTTGCCATTGATGTTAATACTGTATCCTTTCTAGTCCAGTAGCTTCAAAATGTCTTTCAATGCAGCAGTGAAGAGTTTCGGGGATATAACGTCACCCTGTCTTACACCTCTCTGCAGTTGGGTAAGTTTCGTACTCTGGTTCTGTACTCGGATAGTCATCGTAGCTCTACTGTACAAACACTTCAGCACTTTGATATACCGACAGTCAACTTGGCACCGCTGAAGGGACTGCATCACCGCCCTTAATTCCGACGGAATCACAGGCTTTCTCATAGTCCACATACGCAAGGCAAAGTGGAAGATTATACTCTACTGTCTACTGTACAATCTGCAGCAGGGTTTGTAAAGCCTTTTCGGGAAACGGCCTGTTCGGGAGGCTGGAAGTCTTCAAGTCTGCGCGCGAGAGGATTCGTAATGACTCTCGAAAACAGCACGTAGACGCGGCTCAGAAGGGAAATCGGTCTGTAATTCTTTGTGGTTATTAAAATATTTTTTTTCTAAAAATATTTCTCAATGCCAAAATCGGAAGTGAAAAAAGGCTAAGATAATATTATTTACTCCTGCAACCGTAACAATCGTGAGCTACTTTCATTAAAGTTATCGCTTTAGTAAACAACTGCGGTTACTGGAAATGGCAGCAAGAATAAGGAAGGAACATTATTACTGACTCAGGAAATTTTCCCGCGTAGAAATATAAGTTTAGTTACAAATATTTTTCTGAAAAAATCTGTTCGTAGTTAATATTTCTATTATTTTTTCTCTACCGTATTATTTTTACCCTATGTACCAAAGTTCCAATTCTGCCTAGAATATGTATGGGCTGGTGTCGACCTCTTATGTATTTATTTTATCAAGCGACAGTGTGAACTACTGTGTCCCTAATTGTAAATATAAAAGAACCAGTAGAATTATAGGCTGAGGATCGTTTCAGCTAAGTTTTCAGGGGGATAACGTCTTTATCGTATTCATATTTTTCAGAGACAAAACAAAACAAGGTAGACAACATAAAAGAGGCCAGGTGACCTAAAAAGTATCTCGACCACTTTCGTTGGGCCTGACTATAGACAAAAAAAAGAAACTAAGGATTCTCTGTGTTTTTAGTATACTCAAGTAACCAGCAGTAGGGCTGATAATACTGAATACTTTTTCTCGGCCGCCCTCAACTACAATGACTACGTACAAATACTATTAGACTCAATTAACTACGCAGACATATTATAGTACCACAAATGTACGCTCAAACGTAAGATATGTACACGTAGCCTTTTAAACGCTTATATATGCGATTAGTAAATAAATTAATATTTGTGCTTCTTCTCTTTGTAAGCTCTTAACCATATTTATAAATGAATCATTTCGATCAGGTGTATTTCCAGAAAAATGAAAAATAACAAAAGTCGTCCCAGTATTGAAAAACTGCGGTAGTAAAAATGTTATTAATTATCAACCAATATCTATACTATCAGCTTTTTCGAAAATATTTGAGGCCGAAGTCTATTCTTATTTTTCTAGCTATTTTAAGCCCTACCTCTCTGTAAATCAACATGTTTTTGTTAAAAATCATTCGACATTTACACATTTAACATCTTATGTAAGCTTTTAGGGAAATAATTCATCAAAAGAGTTACCCATTGCGCATCTCAAAATGGAAAGATAAACCGTCGCCAGTTCGGTTTTCGTGAACAAACGAACACCATAGAAGCAACACTGCATTGAATCTAGTCCGAAGGGCAAAAGAAAACAAACAGTTAGCGGTGGCCATCTCTCTCGACATCAAAGCTGCTTTTGACAACGCTTGGTGGCCAGCACTTTTCAATCGACCACGGTACATTGCATGTCCAAACAACATATTCGGGCTAATCACGAGCTATTTTCAAGATCGCGTGGTCATCTTGCATCATGCTGGTGAACGCGTTAACAAAACTATGTCGAGAGGATGCATACAAGGTACCACATGCGGTACAGCGCTGTGGAATATTATACTTGATGAACTATTGGACATGAAATTTCCGGAAGGATGCCATGTGCTATCTTTTGCAGATGATGTCCTACTCATAATCACAGCTGATAACATTCATAAAATACAAATCATCGCTAAACAAGCCTTATCTATAGCAAATAAATGGGCAACTGGCGTGAAGCTCACATTCGGACCTTCCATGACCCAAACGCTAGCGTTCACGCCAAAGGCTAAAAGTGCACAAATTAAAATGGCCGGACATACTCTTACTTTCAAATAGGAATTGAAATACTTGGGAGTAATTCTTGCCGAGAAACTTCTATTTACCAATCATGTCCGGTACGCCATCAGTAAGGCGACCCGAATTTTTAATACCCTCTGTATCATCTCAAGACCAACTCGGGGAGCTCACCCTGAAAATGTCCGTATCATTTACCAGCAAGTGATTGTACCAATAGTCACATATGCTGCATGTATTTGGGGACACATTGTTCACAAGAAGTACATCAGGAAGTACTTCGAAAGAATGCAGAGAGGATTTGCAATCAGAGCCATTAGGGGTTTCCGTACTGTGTCAACGCTTGCCGCCATAGCCCTGGCAGACATGTTACCGTTAGATTTAAAAGTAAAAGAAGTCCATATCATCGAACGAACGAAACTCACCGAAACATTTAGTTACACGCCCGCTAAAATAACTATTAAAAAACCTACTTCCTTCCACAAACTTCTCCTCCCTACGCACAGAATCAATGTTAAGCCCAAACTGGTGTATAATCAACAACAAGTTGATGCATTGGCAGAACCAAACACTACCCCTTATTTTCACACACGGCAGCAAGCAGGATGACAGAACCGTTAGTGCTGCCTTCGTCTGCTTCAATCTCAACAAAACGTTTACTACAAAGAAGTATAAATTGCATGTTACCTGCAGTGTTTCTCAAGCAAAGCTTTTAGCTATTCTTAATCCATGCAAATGGGCAATCTCAAACCATTTTACTCATACTATCATATTTTTGGACTCTCTCTCCTCCATAAAAGCAATCAGCAACAGAAGCTACATACACCCAATTGTAACACAAATACATCATATTATGTACACACACAAGACATGCAACAGAGGTAGAATAGATCTGGCTTGGGTGAAAAGTCATGTTGGCATCACTGGTAACGAGGCAGCTGACTTAGCGGCTAATGCTGGAGCCAGGTTACACAAAAAACCGGATTCCTTTGCTACGCCCATCTCTTACGTTAAGCACAGAATCAAAAAAGACAATCTAACCGCTTGGCAAGCAAGATATGAAAGCGCGGAACAAGGCCGATACACTAAAGAAATATTACCTAGTTTAGGAGACATTAAAAACCAAAGATCCTTAATCACGACAAGTTTTCATATGACTCAGTTTCTTACAAATCACATATTTCATAAATCCTATTTATATAGATTTAAAATCACAGACGCTGACAAGTGCCCATGCGATGGCACCTCGTCTCAATCGCTGGCCCATCTCTTAGAACAATGTCCTGCTTTCTCTAAACATAGGTTTAATCACGAGACAATTTGCAACAACCTCACAGTGTCACCCTATATCTTATTAGAATTGATGGAAAAGGAAGCAACTTTGGAATCGTTTAATAAATTTATCAAAATAATTGTAAATAGTCTTAATCAATTTAATAAAAGACATAATGACAGTAGTATATGATATTTGTTAGTTGTAATTGTATGCGCAGAAATGAATATTTTATTTCGTTTAGATAAATGTGACTTTATTTTGTTCATTTACAAATTAAAAGTTTTACATGCGTGGTAACAAGACGAACTCTGCGTGAGCTATATATAACATTAGAGAGAGGGGACGAAAGATGACGTGATGCCACTGCGCCGGCTCGCGATGACGTCGACCAATCACAGCCTCTCCATCTTGACGTGATACTTTAATGCGCGTACATGCTCCCGGCCTTGAAAACACCATGTGTTTTCAACAAACAGTCATTACATCTCTTCTGAAAACAACGGGCAGATTTTTGGAAATGCCCGTCGTACAGTACCATTCACTGTTCTAATGTCTGCAACTCTGGAGACACCATCGTTTCCAGGGAACGTTTTGATAATTCTTCCCATTCTCCATTTTAAAGGTGGTTGATTGTCATCTTTTATAAGTACGAGAGTGTTCTCCTGTAGATCGCTTTTATGCTCAGTCCACTTGGTCCTCACTTGCAGCTCAGATATATACTCCTTGGACCATCTGCTCCAGAAGTGCTGGCGTATCTGCTCGACTCTTTGATAACGTGTAAGACGATGCTCTGGAACAGTATTCAGGTCAACAGACACAGGTGAAGTTAATGGACGGCCTACCAGGAAATGAGAGGGGCTCAGTGGGTGATAATCGTGCGGATCCGTGGACATAGGTGTGAGAGGACGGGAGTTGAGCACAGCCTCAATCTCAACCAGGACTGTGCACAGCTCCTCGAAAGTTAAATGCGCGTTACCTATCACACGGCGCAAGTGTTGCTTACAACTCTTGATTCCAGCTTCCCATAAACCACTAAAATGACTAGCATAAGGAGGACCCATTTTAAATCTTATACTTTGAGATGTCGCGTATTCTTGTAAGTCTTTAGATATTTGAGATAATAATTTAGCAAAATCATGCATTAAACCAACAAAATTCCTGCCATTATCACTATATATTTCTATTGGTTTACCTCTGCGTGAAATAAACCGCTTAAGTGCCAACAAATAAGCCTCTGACGGGAGATCACTCACAAGCTCCAAATGAACAGGGCGCGTTGTGAAGCATATAAATAAACATATAAAAGATTTTATAGTCTTTGCCCCCCTACCCTTACGGTTCAGTATGAGCACTGGACCAGCACAGTCTACGCCACATCGTAAGAAAGGGAAACCAGGATCTAACCGAGCCTGAGGTAAATTTCCCATAATAGGCTTAACGGTTTGACCTCGCATACGCGTACACTTTACACAACTATGTACTACCTTTTTTGAAAGATTTCGTCCGCCTACTGGCCACCACATTTCCCTAACAGTATATAGTAATAACTGCGGCCCGGCATGCATTAACCGCTTGTGTTCATACTTAAATAATAAATGTGTAAAGTAATGTTTAGAAGACAATAAAATAGGATGTTTCTTATTAAAATCAAAATTAAATGATTGTAAAATACGTCCACCAACCCTGATAATATTTTTTCTATTTAGAAAAAGATTTAATTTTAATAGTCCGTTATCTTTAATCGGTTTTCTGTTTAAAAGCAATTTGTTTACATCTAGAAATGACTCATGCTGCGAATACTTCGCCAATAGTAACAAAGATTCATTCAATTCATCAACAGTAAGCGGCCCGGTGCGCTTGTTGTTCTTATAACGCGCATTGTAAATAAATCTTAAAACATAAGCGCACGAACGCTGCATACGATTAAACTGAGAAAAACCTTTCAAACGAGAATACAGATTCTTTATTAATTCTATTAGATAACGAGCTACATAATAGATTCGATTTTATCTCGGGTAATTGCATATCATTCAAATGTATTGTTTTATTTGTATCGCACAAATTTAAATCATATAAGAACTGCGGCTCTTGAAACCATAAACTGTTGACACACAATCCGCCTTATTCCAAAAAAATGTTTTAGTACTGGGTTAAGTTTAGGACTAAAAAGTCCAGGTTTGTTACAATATTCTAGTTAATACCAGAACCAAAACGTGTGCTTATTACAAAACGCAGACTACCCGAGGACCAGTTAATACCAACCTTAGTATTATATTAAATATCATTCACAGATAAAAACAAAAAATGACACTCTTTTCATTCGTTCATACAGGTTTCATTCAATGCAACGTTCGGTTTCATTAAATATTAATATTATTTTCACGCTTAATTATGCTTAAATAATTATCCATCAATACAAAAACATATCGTACATTGTTATTTGTTTACGTTAAAATCTATTGAACAAGTACGACATATACTTTTGACGCGCTTTTTATAATAAAGTTGTTTTCATTTTAACAACTCTAGCGTGAAATGTAGTGAATTACAGAGGTACAGCGAGCGCGGGATTCGAGACGTTCAAAATAGTTTATATTGCAGCCTTATAATAAGTAAATTAAATTATTAATAATTAATTAAATAAGTGCTTGCTATTAAAGTTACAGCTTATATTTATATAATAATGGAACAAAAGAAAAAATGGGGTGAAAATTGGAGTTCTGAAGAAAAAGTTAGTGAAATATCGAAATTTATTTGTCAATACGTAACAATGCTCTTATCCTCCTATTATCCTTATTTCGACTAAAAAGAATGTTCTTATTATTATAGGAAATATTACGTACACTTATTTCACAATCAGCACATATTATAGAGAATAAGTCGACGAAAACATCGGTAAATATTCAAAAAATAAAAGAGTGGAAAAATATTACTAACAAGTAAGTTCTTATTGCATTTGTTATGTGTACAAATAGGTACGGTATTGTTTACGTGATTTCGTATTCTTTTTTTTTAGATTTAATGAGATAACAGGTAAACGCCGATCAGATGGTGAATTGAAATTATCTTGGAAAAGAATGAAGTTGTGTGCTAAATCAAACTTATATACATATAGGAGGGAACAATCGAAGACAGGGGGTCGCGGAAAACCACCATCACCTTCTCCTGACGACTTGAAATAATGTCAATTGCCCCTCACGACTTTATCGTTGAAGTTAATGATTATGATAGTGATGCAGTGGTAAATAAAATTACTTACATGTCTTACAAATTTAATTAAAATTAAAGAACTTTATTTTCCATTACTTTAGTACCTAGGTAGTGCTCTGAAATCTTCTGTTAAAGCATACAATTTACAATCCAAAATTATTTTCCGAATATTCAAAATTTAATATACTTAGTAATAATTTAATATAAATTTCTTTATAATTAATTATATTCAAAATTGAAATGTCACAAATTCATACATAGTGGTCTATATAATATCATAACACACGTTACTAGATTATCTACACAGTCCGATTATAATTTTCTATTTTTGTCTATTAGGTATTATAATTAATAATGTATTTGATTTGATCCATTTGTCTTGGATTATAATAATATTTCCACAACATAGAAAATACCTGATTCAATAAAGGGAAAAATAGAGGTAATGACAGGAAAACATGTTAATAAATGTTTTAATGGTTTATTTCAGAATCCAGTGACTGTGGCTACAACTTCAAAAGAAGTATTTGCTGACTCTAAGCCTCGCCTTAAGTCTGAAAAAACAGACACAGCTATAGTTAAAAATGTAGAAAATCCAGAACCCAATGTTGTATATGTGCAAGGTAAATAATACTGATTGAATATTTATAAAAAAGCAAAATATATTATTGTTATAGTTACAATCATATGCACACAAGTTTGTAAATATTATACATGTTAATTTTTTAGTACTGTTATATTTATATTAATTTTAGAGATAGATCCAACAACAGATACAGAAAGTGCCAAAATGGTGAAAATAACCAACAATAAAACTGTTATTACTAGGGATATAACAAAAATAAAAAAACAGGAAAAATAGCTTGCAAAATAGGTATGTTGAAAATTTTAAACTTGTTGACAAATTTTGAATAAATTTTGTACAAATTTTGTATGAGAGAGACTTCTTTTACAGGAAAGGAGGCGTTCCATCTTAGTCCTCACGGGTGACAGTGCATCTGCATTTTAGTTTGTAGTTGAGGATAGTGGTTGATGTGGTTTATGTGCCGCAGCAGCTACTTAACATCAGATGGACTGTGTGTGTGTGTGTGTGTGTGTGTGTGTGTGTGTGTGTGTGTGTGTGTGTGTGTGTGTGTGTGTGTGTGTGTGTGTGTGGTAGACTGTGTTTATCACCATTATCCTATAAAAAAAAACTAAATATTCGAGACTATATCAGATACATGTTTGTAAATATTCTCATATATGAAACTATTCTTTTCAGGTACTTATTTGCTGCAAATATTTGTTCATCTTTTATTAATAATTAAAATAAATAATTATAATTAATATGCATTTTATTTACATAACAATGAAAAATAATATGCAATAGTAAAAACCTATAATAAAAAAAAATTAAACCTAATTACTTAGTTATCATACAGCCCTACTCCCCGTGGAACCTTGCACCTCTGGAAAGGAAATCCGGCTGTGAATGTAGAGGAGGGATGATATTTATTAAAAAATCTAAACAGATCTCTACAGCACTTAAGTCTTTATATAATATTGCTTGAAATTGGGACTGACGAAGTTATTCCTTCTGGCTATTTATGCGCCGGTAGCTTCGTCGTCCAGGGCTGAGCTGGAGGAGTTCTGAGAGAATGTAAGAGAAGTTCTAGATTTGGCTAGGGGAAACGAAAGAATTGTTGTGTGTGGTGATTTGAATGGATGGTACCGCTCGACCAGGGTACGAGTCGGTGCTTGGAAAGTTTGGCGATAAAAGGGTTAATGATGCTGGCAAGCTTATACTGGCGGTATGCAAGGAAAAGGGTCTTCTTGTGACAAACACTATGTTTAATCACAAGAAAATCCATATGTATACTAGAGAAAGAAAGAATGAGAGAAGTATGATCGATTTGTTTCTGGTGGATGACCGACTGCGAAAACAGGTGATGGATACGCGAGTGTTCAAGGATGCTAACCTGGGAACGGATAACTATCTAGTGATCACTAGATTTAGGGGTATGTTCGCGGGTTGGCGCTACCGGACGGTAGTAACAGAACCAAAGTCGGTCTGTCGCATCCGAAGCTGGAAGCTTCAGGAAGCGGATACTAGGGACAAATATCATGCAAGGGTAGCCGAAAAGCTTGACACCATCGAAGGCAGAAAAGAATGTGTGGAAAGAACATGGCAGAACCTTAGGGATGGAATGGTAAGTGCAGCGGAAGAAGTGTGTGGAACAATAAAAAGATGCAGTAGTAAAAGAAGAGATGCATGGTGGAATGATGAAGTGAAAGAAGCTGTAAAGAAGAAGAAGAAAGCATGGTTAGACTACTTGGCCTCTAGTAATGATAAGGATATGAAAGAGAAGATGAAAGAAAGATATAAGCTGCAGAAAGTTCACACGAAAGCATTGATTGAGGAAATGCGTGGAAGGTGTAGAATAGAAGCGGACGAAAGGTTGTCGCACAACTTTAAGGAGAACTCCAAACTATTCTGGAAAGAGGTTGGAAGGACCCGAAGTAGTGCGATGGCCTTAAGAATGAACAAAGTGCTTTGGAGAACTAATGACGTCCGCACAGAAAAATCGGACGTCATGCAGTGACGGAGCGAATTTCATAGAGGAATGTATGCGTGTGATGATCCTAGTGGGGGATCTGGGGATGACGCCGTGACTGGTACGCCAAACCCGGACCTCGATGACACTGAGGTCACTAGTATGAAAGAGATTGAACGTACGATTCGAAGTTTGAAATGTGGTAAGGCTGCGGGACTAGACAGAGTTACTGCTGAAATGGCAAGTATGGTGGGCCTCGCGTCTGGGACAGCTTTTATCTGCTGTGTAATTTGATCTGGCGGACGGGGGATGTCGCGGATGATTGGCGATCCGCAGTCATTGTGCCTTTATATAAAGGTAAAGGTTCACATTTTGACTGCGGGTGCTACCGGGCGATCAGCGTAACCAGTTTAGCAAGTAAAGTTTACTTGAAGGTTTTGACACGTAGGATGCAAGAGAAATCGGAAAGATTTCTATGGGAGGCACAATGCGGATTGAGACCTGGAAGAGGATGCACGGATCAAATGGTTTCTCTCCGCATGAGCACGGAAAAGCTTCTGGCTGCTAACCAGAGCATTTTCTGTGCTTTTGTGGATCTTGAGAAAGCATTTGATAAGATTGTAAGGAAGAAAATATTGGAACTGTTGCCAGGGTACGGTGTGGATGGTCGATTGCTAAGGGCTGTGCAGTCACTTTACTGTGACTGTTATGCCTGTGTGCGGGTAGGGCATGACTTTTCACCCATGTTTAGCGTCAAAAAGGGCGTAAAGCAGGGTTGTGTCATGTCGCCCTGGCTGTTCATACTGTATCTCGACAGCTGTTTACAGAAGCTGAAAGATAGCTGTTTGGGTGTGAAATTGGGTGACATAAAAGTAAATTGTCTACTGTATGCTGATGATGCAGTGCTTATTGCACCATCAGAGGCAGAACTGCAGGCATTAGTCACGTGTATGAAAGAGGAATGTGAAATTAAAGGTCTCCGTTTGAATGGTAATAAAACTAAGGTTCTGGTATTTGAAAGGGACGAAGAGAGAACGAAGTGTGAAATATGGGTAAATCAGGAATGTCTAGAACAGGTAAATGAAATTGTATACTTGGGGAGTGCTTTTAGCCGGGATGGAAGATGTGATTTAGATGTGGACAGGCGTGTCGCTGCCGGGAACAAAGTCAATGGTGTCCTGACTGCGTTAGTCAAAAGGCAAGGCGTAGTGAAGAGTGCACGCCTTGCAATACATAACGCAGTGTTGGTACCGACTTTGTTATATGGCAGCGAAACCTGGGTGTGCCAGAAGAAGCATAAAAGCAAGTTGAATGCAGTGGAGATGCGATCTCTTCGTAAAATGTGCGGCGTTACTATGGCCGACCGAAAGCGAAACGAAGAGATTCGCAATATGGCAGGTTTGAAAGATGACCTTATCACAAAAATTGATAAGGGCGTGCTTCGATGGTTTGGGCACGTTGAGCGAATGAGTGAAGACCGAATGGTGAAAAAAATATATAGCGCGAAAGTTAATATTAAAAGGTGTCGAGGTAGACCGAGACTAACTTTCGAAGACCATGTGAGCAAATTGCATGAAGAGGGGATGGTCAAGAGTACTTGGATACCTAGACGTGCATGTTGAAGAAGATAATGAATCTGAAAGAAGCGAAAGAGGTATGTAAGGATCGTGACACTTGGCGATCTGTTCTCACTGGCTACCCCGTCAGGGATTGTGCTTGATGATAAAAAAGTAAGTAAGTAAGTAAGTTACTTTCTACCTAGTGGAGTATTTGGGATAGTTAAAAATATGTTTATATTTGTTTTTTTATTGTTTATACAAAAATTAAAGTAACCTATACATAATTTGCTGTGTAGTGGCGGTTAAGACTATCCACTAACCGTGGGTGTCGTAAAAGGCAACAAAGGGAAGACAGGAGATGGATAGCAGCATCTTCCTGATAACAGCAAAAGTAAAATAAAAAAACTGCGGTTGCCAACCCGCTCGCCGACGAATGAATGATGCAATGAAAAATGCAATTATGGCAAATACCCCCCAATAATGAAAGCAACAAAGAGACGGCCTCCAGTCCCCGTTGGCCCCGCTATTCCTGGCTACGGTGGCGACCATGATAACGGCGGGGCAGGGGTGCTAAGAATCTCCGGTGGAGGTTCGGTTGCCACCTAAGACGACTCGACCTCGCAACATACAAAGCACGCACCGTGAGGACTGACGAGAAGATTGTGCAGCTGGATGAAGAGATAGACAAGATACGCTGGCATATTATAGGATTATCCGACGTCCGAAGAGAGGGGGAGGACACGGTAATCCTTGAATCGGGATACTTGCTCTATCTCCGGGAGGGCGACCATCTGTCCTAAGGAGAAGTCGGATTTATCTTCCACAAGTCTCTCGTTAAAACGTTGTAATGTTTGAGAGTGTGCCAACGAGGGTTGCGTATCTTATACTCAGAATCACCAAACGGTATTCGCTGAAGGTCATACAGGTTTACGCACCAAACTTGGCACACCCCGATGAGGAGGTGGAGGAAATGTATGAGGATATCTCTAGAGCAATGCATTCCTCCAAAACCCACTATACTGTGTTAATGGGAGACTTCAATGCAAAACTAGGCACAAGAGAGAACGGTGAGCTGAATGTAGGGAAATTTGGAATAGGGCAACGGAACCCAAGGGGCCAGCAGCTGGCCGCCTTCATGCCGGAAGGAGGACTATTTATGATGAACTCTTTCTTCCAGAAGAGGCTCCACTGGAAGTGGACCTGTTCGAGCCCTGACGGTTCGACAAAAAATGAGATTGACTTCATTATGACGACCATAAAACAACTGTTCAGTGATCTCAGTGATCTCAGTGAGTCTCGTCTAATGAAGTCAAAGCTCCGTTACCCTAGTGCTCTGTTCCAAAGTCCTGAAACCTTACACCTCGAGTTACAAAACCGTTTTCAGTGCCTAGAAGACTGCAATGAAGTGGACGACATGAATGATAAGCTCGTGGAAGCTGTATATGTGGTCGGAGCTAAGTTTAGCAAGTACCCGCCTCAGAAGAACACAAAAACTTTCCGATCACACTCTTAGTCTCATGGCTGTTAGACAGGAAATGAAGCTACAGTCTTCAGTAGATTTGAAAACATACAGGCAACTGAACAGACAGATCTCCAAATGCATGCGGCGGGACTTACGCAACTTCAATACAGCTCGTATTGAAGAAGCGATCGAGCGGAACCAAGGCTCCAAAGTCTTTGCCAGAGATCTGTCTGCCAGAAAGAGCCAACTGTCAAAGCTGAAAACCGAATGTGGCAGCATTGTTCCAAGGACATCTGAGATTTTGAGTGAGATTGAGAGGTGCTATGGGCAGCTGTACACGCTCTCGTTGGAGCCACACGCAAGTGTGAGTAACGATCCAAGAGCGAGTTTTTTCTGACACTATTCCGAAGATATCCCGGACGTCAGTCTAAGCAAGATTAGAATGGCTCTCCAGCACCTTAAAAACGGCAAGTCCCCTGGCGAGGAATAAATTACAGCGGAGCTTTTGCAAGCGAGTGGAAACTGGTACTTGAAGTCCTTAAGAAGCTCCTTAATTCTGTCCTCCATGGTGGCACTACTCCGGAGGCGTGGAACAGAGGTGCGGTGGTCTTTTTCTTCAAGAAAGGAGACAACGCTCTCTTGAAGAACTACATACTGATTTCCCTTCTGAGCCGCGTCTACGTGCTGTTTTCGAGAGTCATTACGAATCGTCGCACAAGCAGACTTGAAGACTTCCAGCCTCCTAAACAAGTCGGTTTCCGAAAAGGCTTTACTAACATAGACATCCCATAGACACCCACATACCCCGCGGCAGATTTTACAGAAGGCAGAGGAGTATAATCTGCCACTTTGCCTTGCGTATATGGATTATGAGAAAGCCTTTGATTCCGTCAATATTTGGTCAGTGCCGCAGTCCCTTCAGCGGTGCCAAGTTGACTGTCGGTATATCGAAAAGCTGAAGTGTTTGTACAGTAGAGCTAAGATGGCTATCCGAGTACAGTACCAGAGTACGAAACCTAACCATTTGCAGAGAGGTGTAAGACAGGGTGTTATTATATCCCTGAAACTCTTCACCGCTGCATTGGAAGACATTTTCAAGCTACTGGACTGGAAAAGATGTGGTATTAACATCAATGGCAAGTACATCACTCACCTTCGATTTGCCGACGATATAGTCCTTATGGCAGATTCACTGAAGGACCTAAGTACTATGCTCAATGACCTCAATAGTGTCTCCCAACGGATATGTCTTAAGATGAACATGGACAAAACAAAAATAATGTTTAACGTCCATGTCACAACTATGCCGGTAGTTGTTGGGAGCACTAAGCTCGGAGTTGTTGACGAGTATGTTTGCCTGGGACAAATAGTCCGACTAGGTAAGTCCAACTTCGACCGAGAGGTCAATCGACGGATTCAAGTCGACTGGGCAGCGTTCGGGAAATTACGACACATCTTCTCGTCAGACATACCTCAAAACCTTAAAACGAAATTGTACAACCAGTGCGTGTTACCAGTGATGACTTACGGAACTGAGACGTGGTCCTTCACTGCTGGCTGTATAAGGAAGCTCAAGGTCACTCAGCGAGCTATGCAGAAGGCTATGCTATGGGTGAAGGGCTGTAATGAATGAATGAATTATAACACTTTTTTATATTTTTTATGATAGGTATAATTCTTTAAAAAAAAATTACACTTATTATTCTTAACACAACTCTCAGTTTGAACACTGGCCGAGTCGGTTTAAAGCAGTTTCTCTTTGTTCGTGACGAGCTTCCAGTGCTCACGCACACGTGCGCCTCAAGCTTGTAGTACGGTACGGTGTTTTTTTTATAGAATAGTGGGCAAACGAGCATGCGGCTCACCTGATGGTAAGTGACTACCGCCGGTCATAAACAACCGCAACACCAGGGGAATTGCAGATGCGTTACCAGCCTTTTAGAAAGGTTTAACCTCTTTTCTTGAAGGTTCCTAAGTCGTATCGGTCTGGAAAATTTGCTGGTGGTAATTGTGAAATTGAGCGGCTGGAATTAGTCCGAACAATTCCTCAGATCACTCCCCGTGATAGATGCGATAAAATACGCAAAGAGATGCAACATCTCTACGCAGTGCCACTGTATAGAGCTGATCAGAAAGAACTTGGTCGTCGACTATTCGAACCGCTCTGCGCTGGATGCGGTTAAGTGGAAGGAGCTGGCACTGCGGTGCCCCGGCCCAGAGATGAGAACAGTACTCATGTGGGGCCGAACTTGCGCTTTGTAAAGTTGCAAGCGATGTGCCGGCATGAAATACTGTCTCGCTCTGCTGAGCACGCCAAGCTCGTTAGAGGCCAATTTGGCCTTCCCTTCCAAGTGACCACGAAACTGCACACTATTCTATATGTCGACGCCAAGGATTCCGATATTGGCTGAGGCAGCAAGGGGAGTGCCTTGAAACTGAAGAGATACGACAATGGGGTTCTTTTTAGCGGTAAACGCGCAAACTTGTGTCTTCTGGGGATTGAACTGGACTAGATTTAGTCGGCCCCAATCCGAGACTTTGTTAAGCAAAGGCTCGACTTCAGACACAAGTTTGTTCCGGTACTCGGCGATGTTTTCCCGAGAAATATTGGCACGGCCGGTATAAAAGGCATCACCAGTGCAGTCGTCTGCATAGCAATGAATGCTACCAGTTAGCAACATATCATTGATATGCAGGAGAAACAGCGTTGGTGTTAGCACGCAGCCTTGTGGAACACCAGCGTTGATAGGCTTGAAATTAGAGCATGCACAGTCTACTACGATCTTGATGCTCCGATCAGCAAGGAAACAATTTCTAGGGAATCCCATAGGAAGGAAGCTTCGAAAGAAGCGCTTTGTGCCAGACCCGATCGAAGACCTTCGCTATGTCCAAACTAACGGCCAATGCCTCCCCCTTGGACTCTACCGCCTCCGCCTATCTATGAGTTAAATAAACTAGAACATCACCAGCTGATCGACCCTGACGAAAACCGTACTGGCGGTCACTAATCAGCTGGTGATCCTCAAGGTACGTCATGAGCTGGCAGTTTATAATGGCTTCCATTATTTTGGAGAACAAGGAGGTGATGGCGATAGGCCTGTAGTTGGACGGGTCTGAGCGGTCGCCTTTTTTAGGGATCGGGTGAACCAGAGTTCTCTTCCATGAATTCGGGACTACGCCTTAGGAGTAGGAGTACCGGAAAAGACGCGTTAAAACGGGTGCCAACTCCGGAGCACACGTCTTCAGCACAATGGGAGGGTCTCCATCGGGCCCACTCGACTTGCTGACGTCCAGGGAGAAGAGTGCTTTGCGAACCGAGTGCTGTGTAAATCGCACATCCGGCATGGAACACTCACATCGCGGGAAGGTCGGCGGTGTGTTCCCCCCGTCATCTAGAGTCGAGTTGAACGCAAAAAGAGAGCTCAACAGATCGGCTTTCCCCTTTGCGGCATGGGCCAGTGAGTCGTCCTCTCTGTGTTTCTTTACTCATGTGATAGAAGTGGCCTTGGCTATCGACGAGTCAATAGATAAGTAAACAATAAGTGTACTGGCACTTTTCAGACCTTAATAACAAAAAGTAATTGATTTATTAATTTAATACGGTATCTTTGGTAATCAAGAAATCCTTACTATATACTTTTTATAATAAGATTTATTCATAGATTTTTACATTTTACTGCCCATAATGCCATATTTCATTCTCTGTTCTACTGAAGGTTAGCTGGTAGAGAATACCATATTTTTTACCACTTTACAAAATTTTACAATTTTTTACAAAAAATAATAAATAAAAGGAGTAAAGATAAGAACACCCCATCATTGTCTGCGTGTTTCTATGAACATTTTGAGAAATGGGTTTTGGACGTTACAACTTTTCCCATTAAAACTACCATCGCAGTTCTAAATTGTGGTAACATTTTAAATGCCAAAACAATGTTTAATTATAAATTCTAGCAAATAAGTCAATGTAAACATAAATTGTAATTATGGTCCTACGTAATTTTGTTTGTTATTATTGTTTTGTTGTTTATTAAAATTAAATCAGATAATAGAAAACAATAATGCTTAATATGACACTCACAAATACTTGTGGCTCGTAGCAGAATAATTTAAACGAATGGGCCCTGTTTTCAGCCGAATTCGACTGTGTTATAATTTAATTATCACCAGAAGACAAACGACGATTCAGGGACATCATTTATATTCTTAACTGTCTAACTTTGTTACTACATGAACTATTTATTTAACCCTACAAATACAACATCCAAATTTAATTAAATGAACCACGACATGGGTTTTTAAACCAATAAAAAACCAAACGACCTAAATAAAAAAATGATTACTTACAATATATCAATATTTAATAAACAATTAATTTACATTAACTTAAACAATTATTACAAGATTTTTTGGATATTTCCTAATTATTAAGGAAAAAAATGTACCTAGTCAGGTCATAAATTTTTTCACATGTTTAATATAAAATAATTGAAACAATTTTATTCATTATGTAACCATTTATATACGAAAATGAACTTAACAAAATATAGATTCTTATGACACTAAAATTTATTCAAAATGGCCTCCGTGATTTTGAATACAGGCCTTCAATCTGCGCGGCCAGTCGTCTATCGCAGCACGAACGAGGTCCATGTCAATATCGGCGGATGCCTTAATCAAGAATGTCTTGAGTGACTCCAAATTGGGATGAGGCTTTGAGCACGTCTTTTTCTCCAAGTGTTGCCATATCTTGTAATCGAACGGATTCAAATCTGGACTGGAGGAGGGCCAGTCTTCGTGCCGGATGAAGTCGATTTTCATTAAGCGTCCACTCCATATTTAAAAATGAGTGAAATTCTAAAAAGTATACAGTTTTATTTTCATGAACAATTCGAAATTCGAATTCAATAAACTTTTTGTGGCCAGCATTCTAAAAGGAAAGTTTTTACTGTGTGACAATACTTATGACCTGACTGTGTATTTAAAATCTTAAAATCTAGATACATTGGTAACAAATAGTTAACCTTTGTTGTGCACATATATTTTTGGAACAACTAAAATTTATCTCTGCACTTCCTATCTTTGGCTCTAGTGCATAAATAGCAGCGATAACTTGAAGTTGATCGATTTTGCGCTACCTGAGCACTGTTTTCTTCATCTACTTCTAAAACATGAAGCATGATCACTTTAAGAGATTGGGGCAAATTTTTGACCTCATCAAGGTGGCGTTACATGTAGGGCTAAACTAATTGAAGGCTTAGGTTTCTTAGAAAGTTATTTCTTTTCAGTTTACTGCTGCGAATATTTGACTTGAGTATAACATATGTATGTATAACATATATTTAAACTAGACTTTGCGTCTCACATTGACAAGGCTACTGCCAAGGCTTATAGAATGTTAGGTTTTGTCTTCCGACAATGCAAAGACTTCAAAAACATAAACACGTATGTTATTCTGTATAATTCTTTAGTAAGAAGTCATCTTGAATACGCATCTACGGTGTGGAACCCTATTTACGCTACTTATGTGGAACAAGTTGAAAGGATTCAAAATAAGTTTCTGAAAAGACTTAGTTACAAATTTAAAGATTATTCTGCGCTACATCATTCATTAGAATTACGGCGTGAACATAGAGATCAGGTGTTTCTGTTTAAACTTTTACATAACTATATAGATTCCCCCTTCCTTCTAAGTCGTATTTCATTTAGGTGCCCTAGGTTGAGTGCTCGCTCCAACGCAGTCTTCTCTACTCCTTTTTGCAGAACTAAGTATTCGAAAAACCGGTTTCTGGTTCGTGCTTGCAACACATATAATGAGCGTTATAACCATATTGACATATTTAACTGCAAACTAAACGGTTATATTACATCTATTAAGCAAGTTGAGCATGCTTAGGTGGTGTGTGTACTTCTTGTCCCCTATCTAATTATAAAATTACCTTTACTAATATTGCTATTAGGTATGCAGTAAGTATATCCTTCAAAAATCTTAAAACTCAAATATGTATTTCATTTAATTATGTTTAAAGTTTTCGCAATGTAATTCTCAACGTTGGAAACTGTTCTGGTTAATGTATTGTTAACATTCATCTTACATTCAAATGTGATATAAAAGCTGTAAGTTTATTTAAATAAATAAATAAAAAAAATATATGAATTTATACTTCTAGCAACAAGCATGCCGTAGAAAAATCTTAGCGGCCACCTACGTGTTTTTCTTGCTGTTGTCTTAGAATGATTTAATTGGATAAACGTGTCAACGCCGCCTTTCGTGGCGTTATAATCCAGTATTATTGCGGGTTTTTGTGTATTAGTGTGAATTTCACCGCTGTTGTGCATTGTAGAAATCAGGACAACACATTAATTTATCTTCAGGACATGAGAATATTAATGTGATGTTTTTATCTAACGCAAATACCGAAGAAGGGAAATCTTTTTTCTTTGCCAAAAACTTTGGAGGTATTTCGGGTTTGTTCTTTAGCAGCGTGCCTATCATTGTTAGTTCAATATTGTGTAACTCCTTTGCAAGTTGAATAGGTTTCGCATTTTTCGGCAAGCGCAGATGAAAGGAACCTACCACCATATGTTGTTGTTCTAGAAGAGATATTTTGTACTTTTTTTGTATGAGGAGCGGTAGTCTGCCTTATGTGCGTGTGATAAAAATTTTCTGCTCTGCTTACCTATCTTTTCTTAAAAACTAATACTCACGCAGGTAACTAATAGGCACGCTTGCGTTAGCAGAAACCTATATTTTTTTAATTAATATTTACCTACCTAAATATTGACTTTCTTGATTTTTGTTGTTGTTCAGTTAGTTGTTGTTTTTAATTTTAGAAATAAAAAATATGTACAAAGGGTAATGAGTATAGTACAGAGACTAATTTTGTAGTTAAGAATAATAATTAATTCGTTTACACGAATTAATTATCCAACGAGTCGAGGATAATCTAGTAACGGAATTTGACAAGCGTACCTTTCCACGTCAGAGCCAAGACTGCCTTAACGGCGGCCGCTCCGTCCATTTTATACAAGCAGGACGGGCGCCACCGCAGGTGCATGGCGCGGGTGTTCGGAACACGTGTTATTTACAAGAATTCTGTCTAACTGCACCGACACCTACCGCAACGCACGTGCAATGGTGCTAGTCCCGTCACGGCCATACTGACATGCGTGCGTCCTCGCACGCGCTCCATCATAATTTTAGTTATCTGTAGACAAAAAAACATCGTTCGACTATTCTGACATAACAGCGTCTGGTCCGGTCTATATTGACCCTTCAGACTTGGGTGGCCCATATTTTCTTATAACTTGTTTTCCTAGAGTATTATACCATTTTGGAATTTTGGTTAGTTGCGTCAATTTTAAAAAAAAAACTTGCCATACTAGTGTTCATACTTTTTTTTTACACCACGATAAGTTAAATTTGGTTAAAAGTAAAAGTCTTCAAAAAATTTAGGGAATAAAATAAGTTTCATTAATTTTCGTGATAAAACAAGAGTTATTCTGGAGTTTTTAAGAATTGTGGTATATAGCAGTACTATTCAGGTTGCCTATAAAAAAAAAGAAAAAAGTATTTAAAAAATTGTGGTCATGGTAGTAAAAAATATCATAAACGGTCTCAATTTCTGAAGAATTTAATTTTTTTTATATAACTTAAAATATAATTGGGATATATTTTTTTTCTTTTATTCCCCGATTAGTCCGGGGCAGGTCTATCCTCCGGTGTTGGCTTATCGTTGAATTTTGGGACACGTTGTATGTACTAGACACTGCGTACAAAACGGCAGGTGCTGTCATAGCTAAGAGTCTGCAAATGAAATTTAGTGACAGTCCTTTTAAGTCGGAAGAGTTATGCGGGTACATGCAGCCAGTAACTTCGTTGCGGTGTTCGCGCACTTATTAGTTCGTTCTGAGAATAATGGACCCAAAGTCACATATTTGTTTGCTTACATTTATTAATTATTACAGCTTAACTTATAAACTTTGACTATTTCTTACTTAAATAATTGTTTTTATTGTCATTTACTGAAAAGAGAGAGATAGAGAGCAAAGTTTAACATTTCTTAAGATGACGTTGATTTTTATGAATATGGACGTTAATGTTCAGAAACAACCTGAAAACGTATCATTCCATTCTTAAACTCAATACACTTTTACTCTTGCTACCTAAATAAAATATTTCTATGGGTTGCGGTTCCCATTTACGATGAGGAGGATTGCAAACTCGTTTTTTAAAGAAAGTCATTCCGCGGGCGCAGTACTCTTTATAATCAAAATAGACTTTTTTTATCAATAAAACTTTGTTATTTTTTTAATGTCTAGTCATTCAAAAATTTCTAAATTAAGAACTTCGAAATTTTGATATATTATCACTACGTTTTTATTATCTTATTTCACAACAATAACAATAACAATGAGTGGGTCAGAGCAAGTGAAAACATGTCGACCTATTCAGCCATATATATTAAGATTTGATAAAAAAATCAAATTATGACATTGAGAAATCTACATAAATGTAAAAATAATTGTCCTATATTAAATGAAGCAATTATAAAAATCGTTTCTTCAAAAACTTCAAATACTACATATATTACGCTATATTTTCTGTTCTTAAAAGCAAGAGAGTACCAATGTGTTTTTAAATGGGGAAGAACTGAGCCCTGTTGAATCCACTGTTTTTCTTGGCATCACTCTCGACGCAAAGCTTCAGTGGGGCCCCCATATATCCAAACTAGCAAGCAGACTAAGTTCTGCAGCCTATGCTGTAAAAAAGATTAGAGGTCTCACTAGTGTCGAGACAGCTAGATTAGTTTATTTCAGTTATTTCCATAGCATAATGTCTTATGGGATTTTGCTATGGGGAAATGCGGCTGATTCAGAAACTATTTTTGTTTTACAGAAGAGGGCCATTAGAGCTATTTACAACCGAAAACTGAGAGAGTCTCTTAGAGATAAATTTAAAGAAATAAATATATTAACTTTGGCCTCTCAGTATATTTACGAAAATTTAATGTATGTTCACAAAAACAAAGGTAGTTTTAGTAAAAAAAGGGATGTGCATTCTGTAAACACTAGGAACAAACACAAGCTAGTGATATCAGTTTCTCGACTCCACAGAGTCAGTAATTCATTCTTGGGGCAATGTATACGCTATTACAACAAGGTCCCGGAAAGTGTACAGGCTCTCTCCATTAGCAAGTTTAAATGTTTTGTTAAGTTGAAACTGTATAAAAAGGGTTATTATTGTATAAATAAATACATGGTTGATAATAACCCCTGGGAATGAGGTGATCGCTTCCAAGCTGTTTCTAAAATAAAATTTGTACTTATATAGTTAGTACAACCATTATTGTAAAATTTGCTTTAAAAAAAGTCCCGCTGGGTTTCTTGCTGGTTCTTCCCAGGACAGAGGTTTTTTTTTCGAACCAGTGGTAAATTAAAAAATGACTTTCAATAAGAATTACACATGTGATCTATATTGAATAAAAAATTATTCTATTCTATTCTATTCAAGACTGCAGGTAACATTAACGTGTAAACTTAGTATCACGCAAAGTGTGATTGATGGACTGTTATCTTAGACATTCACGAACCCTTTCAACTTAAATTATGGATCAACACGCTGGGATCAGAAGACGTGCTGATACAGTGACGTTGTCAAACAAACTTGCGAAGTGCTTATAAATCTCAATCATGAAAAATGAATATTCTGTTCTTGCTAAGTATACAGTTACTTTTAGAATAATTTCCAAGCCATCTGTTTTAAACTCGCTGACATCGACTATTATCCTACGTGTGTAGAAAGATTTGGTGATCAATGGCATGAAAGTTTTTGAATAAAATTAAAAAGGTAGTATACAACAAATTATTATGAGATTGAATTAATTAAACATAATAAAATCATAAATATGCCGTTAACGGATGTTAAATTAGTCCTTTCATTGGAGGGCTAGGTAGTTAATTAGACGCTAGTATTCAGTTGCACGCCTAGGCTATCAACGTTTTACTAGTAAGATGGTTGAAAGCTAGCCCTTTGAAAATGGCTAGCCCTATGGAAACGGCTGAACTGCTGGGTCATATAATATATGGTAGTCCAAACGTTGGAAATGGGCAGATCGTAATCTGACTGGGCATTTCATGATACGTCGCTATTTCATGATTTGGCCGATAATTTATAATTATGACTTCTATTAATATAGTTAAAAACAAAATCACTTATTTAGCAATACCAAATTAATTATCCAACGAGTCGAGGGTAAACTAGTAACGGAATACGACAAGCGCACCGTTCCACGTCAGAGCCAAGACTGCTTTAACAGCGGCCGCTCAGTCCTTTTTATACAACCAGGACGGGCGGCACCGCAGGTGCAATGCCGCAGGTGTGCGGTACACGTGTCTTTTACAAGAATTCTGTCTAGGTAAACGGACGCCGCCGCACCTGCAACGGTGCAGGTGCCGTCACGGCCATGCTGACATGCGTACGTCCTCGCACGCGCTCCATCACAATCTTACTTATCTGTAGAAAGAAAAACATCGTTCGATCATCCTGATAAAACAGTGTCTGGTCCTGTCCATATTGACCCTTCAGATTTAGGAGACAATCAGTTTTGTTCCGGCAGTAAGCCCTACAAAACTTTAATCATGCTAGATCGGAATGATTAGTCCTTTTTTTTTTCAAGTACTGCTTTCGCTAGTCCGAAATCATTATTCCCTGTAGCCATATTATTGGACCGGCACAAAGCCCTGCAATGATTTCTTATTTTTTTCAAGTACTATTTATGCTAGTCCGGAATCACTATTCCCTGTAGCTATATCATTGGACCAGCAAACGCCCTGCAATGATAGTAAGAACCACTTTTTTTCTTACTCTCTTTTTTTTCAATTCAGTATAGAAAAGTTACAGACCAACCACACCTCAAACATGTCCCTGTCACAATCACACAAAAGTGTATCGTGAGGGACGTAGTGACATGATAACACCTAAGTATGTAAACCAACAGCAATAAGATACATCCCAGTGCAGCACAGACCAGCCTTCCTGCAACTCCATGTTCCTTTCCTGCACAAGAATAATTACTTCGCTAGAGTGTTGCAACGTCTCTAGTATTTTCTAGATGCACAGACACGGCTACCTCTGACTTTCGCACGTCCTCGTGTGGTTGACAGTGAACAGCATACGGTCTATCAGTTATCACCACCTGCTAACAGATATTAACTCTTGTTAAATATTACAACGGTCGACCATACCAGACTTCATTTAAGTCATGGACGCGCCGATATGGCTACCTTTAGGCAAATGCATTCCAGCTTTTCGTTCTGCTGCGTTCGTGCCACAATCGCGCCAGCGAGCCGTCGCGCCGTAGCCGTACTAGCTCTAGCGAATCGTTGCACTGCTTTGTAAAATTAAGAGAAATCGAGATAAATGTATTGCGAACCATGGTATTCCAAGCTTCCAAAATTCATCACATATTCTCTTAAGAAACGGCAACAGTATGACATTTGAAAACATTGCAAATAATTTAAAATTAAAAATTTTGTACAGCCGACTTCAATATAGGTTATTTAAGAATAACTCAATAACCATTGGTCTAACCTTGATCAAATTCATATGGGACCACACGAGAACTATCAGCTTTCATATAAAAAAAGAATCATCGAAATCGGTTTGCCCAGTACAAAGTTATGAGGTAACACACATAAAAAAAAACATACACCCGAATTGAGTACCGTCTCCTTTTTGGAAGTCGGCAGAAAATAACAGAAACTATGCGTAGAGGCAAATACCACAACATTTCAAAGGGAAGGAGGTAACTGCGCAAAATCTACGAAAGCCGACCTCAGACGTCCATTTACAGCGCCAAAGCACCATTTGTTCGGCGGCCGCTTAAATTGCCCTGCCGTAAGATCAGCCGATAAGTTACCGTCTGTAGCGGTGTAGGCTCAATCTTACCAGCGCTCGGCCGTACCTGACCATGTTCGATTAGCCGTCACAACATCTTCCTCATTGATCATTGTTGTAGAGACTTCTACGAATCCCTCGACATCAAACCCCAATCGTGTCGACGACACAATATTCGGAGCAAACTGCAACACTGATCAACACATTAGAACACAAAAATGTCACTTATTATTTTCAATTCATAGCGTGTTAAAGTTAATCCTTTATTTTGTTACATCCCTTAAACGTTTTGAACTTCAAAATATAGCAAATGATAATCATGTTTCGCGTGAACTATCAAATTACAACATAACTTGAATAAGTTAATAAGAAAGCCTCCAACTTCTTTCGACATTTGTTAACATATTTAGGTACATCAAGAAATAATGAAAATACTTGCGGGGTACTTTTAATACAAATCGAACAAATTAAAAAAATTAGCTTAAATAATTTCACTTTATCTTTTCTCTACACTTTAATGATACGAAAATATCGTAAGTAGCATAGCAAATTTCATTACGGTATTTAACATAAAAACAGATTCATCAATGCGGAATGCATTACAGTCTTCCACAAATGTAATAATCCTCATACTATTCGAAGATTAAATGTGGGCAAAAATGGGGACTTTATCCTACTTCTGATGTAGAAAGGGTAATTGAGTATAGTACAGAGACTAATTTTGTAGTTAGGAATAATAATTAATTCGTTTACACGAATTAATTATCCAACGAGTCGAGGGTAAACTAGTAACGGAATACGACAAGCGCAGCGTTCCACGTCAGAGCCAAGACTGCTTTAACGGCGGCCGCTCAGTCCTTTTTATACAACCAGGACGGGCGGCACCGCAGGTGCAATGCCGCAGGTGTGCGGTACACGTGTCTTTTACAAGAATTCTGTCTAGGTAAACCGACGCCGCCGCACCTGCAACGGTGCAGGTGCCGTCACTTATATAATTTTTTTATATCGGAAACGCATGCGTTTCAAAATGGCTCTCAAATACCACCATTGTATAAACCGCCATCTACTAATTTTTCTTGCATTTAAGCCGCAGTAATATATTCTTATTTTGATAAGATCATAAATATTAATATGAGATATTATTGTTTATGATATTCCTATGTATATAACTTGTCACGGTTAACGAATATAATAGAATCAGTCTAAAATGTTGTAGCCGAGTCACAAAATAAGGTAAACATAAACAAAAGTACGCACAGTTAGTTCTCATGGCGGGAGATTGGAATTACTTAGTGTGTTTTTTAGCGCGGCTTTGCATATGAATTTCCTTGCGGAAAGAAGACAATTTCTTTTTGCATGGACAATGGGCCCACCACAAATTTCAGAGCACTTTAATAAAATGTATGTCGATTTATTCCTTATAATCTATAGATTACAAAATTAATATTAGTTTTATCGCATCTAATGGGAATTCTGAGAAATTAGCAATTGAAATATGAAAATCACAATAACCTTAAAAGAAACTAAAAGCGATTTTCAAGTAGTTTTCACATATAATATAAGTTAGAATAGTGTATATAGAATAGAATAGCTTAATAATTAATAGTATTCAACAAAGTTGTAGGTACATACATCAATCATAGGTACTTTAGGATTGATGGATAATCCTTTTAACACTTCCTTCACGTAGTGCACAGACAAACAAACGTAGTGTGGGGACTATTTTTACGGGTATTAATTGAAACACAAAATGCGCCAGAACTCTTAATCACAAAACACACAATCGTAGTCCAAGATAATGCCAGGTCAGTTAAGTTTGCAGGTCGATTTCAGTCCAAAAAGCCAAGCCAAAAGTCGATGTATGTACGAGGGCCACGTAAGTTGAATTGGGAACGGTGCGCAGTAAACAAAGGAGCAGAACGTACTGAAACGACTTGCTGAGAATAATAAAAGCTTCTCTACCTGCCCTGTTGTTGTCTCTTTTTAACGTAAATATCTCTATCTATCTATCTCTCTCTAACATCTAAGGTATTAATGCCCCATTCGAATTCCTAGAAATTGTAACAGGAACCCATTTTGGGCATGTAGTAAAAGTGATTACTGACAATTACAATTTAAGGAATTTGGCCCTTGTTTAGAAATAATAGGCCCATATTTTCTTATAACTTGTTTTCCTAGAGTATTATACCATTTTGGAATTTTGGTTAGTTGCGTCAATTTTAAAAAAAAAAACTTGCCATACTAGTGTTCATACTTTTTTTTTACACCACGATAAGTTAAATTTGGTTAAAAGTAAAAGTCTTCAAAAAATTTAGGGAATAAAATAAGTTTCATTAATTTTCGTGATAAAACAAGAGTTATTCTGGAGTTTTTAAGAATTGTGGTATATAGCAGTACTATTCAGGTTGCCTATAAAAAAAAAGAAAAAAGTATTTAAAAAATTGTGGTCATGGTAGTAAAAAATATCATAAACGGTCTCAATTTCTGAAGAATTTAATTTTTTTTATATAACTTAAAATATAATTGGGATATATTTTTTTTCTTTTATTCCCCGATTAGTCCGGGGCAGGTCTATCCTCCGGTGTTGGCTTATCGTTGAATTTTGGGACACGTTGTATGTACTAGACACTGCGTACAAAACGGCAGGTGCTGTCATAGCTAAGAGTCTGCAAATGAAATTTAGTGACAGTCCTTTTAAGTCGGAAGAGTTATGCGGGTACATGCAGCCAGTAACTTCGTTGCGGTGTTCGCGCACTTATTAGTTCGTTCTGAGAATAATGGACCCAAAGTCACATATTTGTTTGCTTACATTTATTAATTATTACAGCTTAACTTATAAACTTTGACTATTTCTTACTTAAATAATTGTTTTTATTGTCATTTACTGAAAAGAGAGAGATAGAGAGCAAAGTTTAACATTTCTTAAGATGACGTTGATTTTTATGAATATGGCCGTTAATGTTCAGAAGCAACCTGAAAACGTATCATTCCATTCTTAAACTCAATACACTTTTACTCTTGCTACCTAAATAAAATATTTCTATGGGTTGCGGTTCCCATTTACGATGAGGAGGATTGCAAACTCGTTTTTTAAAGAAAGTCATTCCGCGGGCGCAGTACTCTTTATAATCAAAATAGACTTTTTTTATCAATAAAACTTTGTTATTTTTTTAATGTCTAGTCATTCAAAAATTTCTAAATTAAGAACTTCGAAATTTTGATATATTATCACTACGTTTTTATTATCTTATTTCACAACAATAACAATAACAATGAGTGGGTCAGAGCAAGTGAAAACATGTCGACCTATTCAGCCATATATATTAAGATTTGATAAAAAAATCAAATTATGACATTGAGAAATCTACATAAATGTAAAAATAATTGTCCTATATTAAATGAAGCAATTATAAAAATCGTTTCTTCAAAAACTTCAAATACTACATATATTACGCTATATTTTCTGTTCTTAAAAGCAAGAGAGTACCAATGTGTTTTTAAATGGGGAAGAACTGAGCCCTGTTGAATCCACTGTTTTTCTTGGCATCACTCTCGACGCAAAGCTTCAGTGGGGCCCCCATATATCCAAACTAGCAAGCAGACTAAGTTCTGCAGCCTATGCTGTAAAAAAGATTAGAGGTCTCACTAGTGTCGAGACAGCTAGATTAGTTTATTTCAGTTATTTCCATAGCATAATGTCTTATGGGATTTTGCTATGGGGAAATGCGGCTGATTCAGAAACTATTTTTGTTTTACAGAAGAGGGCCATTAGAGCTATTTACAACCGAAAACTGAGAGAGTCTCTTAGAGATAAATTTAAAGAAATAAATATATTAACTTTGGCCTCTCAGTATATTTACGAAAATTTAATGTATGTTCACAAAAACAAAGGTAGTTTTAGTAAAAAAAGTGATGTGCATTCTGTAAACACTAGGAACAAACACAAGCTAGTGATACCAGTTTCTCGACTCCACAGAGTCAGTAATTCATTCTTGGGGCAATGTATACGCTATTACAACAAGGTCCCGGAAAGTGTACAGGCTCTCTCCATTAGCAAGTTTAAATGTTTTGTTAAGTTGAAACTGTATAAAAAGGGTTATTATAGTATAAATGAATACATGGTTGATAATAACCCCTGGGAATGAGGTGATCGCTTCCAAGCTGTTTCTAAAATAAAATTTGTACTTATATAGTTAGTACAACCATTATTGTAAAATTTGCTTTAAAAAAAGTCCCGCTGGGTTTCTTGCTGGTTCTTCCCAGGACAGAGGTTTTTTTTTCGAACCAGTGGTAAATTAAAAAATGACTTTCAATAAGAATTACACATGTGATCTATATTGAATAAAAAATTATTCTATTCTATTCTATTCAAGACTGCAGGTAACATTAACGTGTAAACTTAGTATCACGCAAAGTGTGATTGATGGACTGTTATCTTAGACATTCACGAACCCTTTCAACTTAAATTATGGATCAACACGCTGGGATCAGAAGACGTGCTGATACAGTGACGTTGTCAAACAAACTTGCGAAGTGCTTATAAATCTCAATCATGAAAAATGAATATTCTGTTCTTGCTAAGTATACAGTTACTTTTAGAATAATTTCCAAGCCATCTGTTTTAAACTCGCTGACATCGACTATTATCCTACGTGTGTAGAAAGATTTGGTGATCAATGGCATGAAAGTTTTTGAATAAAATTAAAAAGGTAGTATACAACAAATTATTATGAGATTGAATTAATTAAACATAATAAAATCATAAATATGCCGTTAACGGATGTTAAATTAGTCCTTTCATTGGAGGGCTAGGTAGTTAATTAGACGCTAGTATTCAGTTGCACGCCTAGGCTATCAACGTTTTACTAGTAAGATGGTTGAAAGCTAGCCCTTTGAAAATGGCTAGCCCTATGGAAACGGCTGAACTGCTGGCTCATATAATATATGGTAGTCCAAACGTTGGAAATGGGCAGATCGTAATCTGACTGGGCATTTCATGATACGTCGCTATTTCATGATTTGGCCGATAATTTATAATTATGACTTCTATTAATATAGTTAAAAACAAAATCACCTATTTAGCAATACCAAATTAATTATCCAACGAGTCGAGGGTAAACTAGTAACGGAATACGACAAGCGCACCGTTCCACGTCAGAGCAAAGACTGCTTTAACGGCGGCCGCTCAGTCCTTTTTATACAACCAGGACGGGCGGCACCGCAGGTGCAATGCCGCAGGTGTGCGGTACACGTGTCTTTTACAAGAATTCTGTCTAAGTAAACGGACGCCGCCGCACCTGCAACGGTGCAGGTGCCGTCACGGCCATGCTGACATGCGTGCGTCCTCGCACGCGCTCCATCACAATCTTACTTATCTGTAGAAAGAAAAACATCGTTCGGTCATCCTGATAAAACAGTGTCTGGTCCTGTCCATATTGACCCTTCAGATTTGGGCGACAATCAGTTTTGTTCCGGCAGTAAGCCCTACAAAACTTTAATCATGCTAGATCGGAATGATTAGTCCTTTTTTTTTCAAGTACTGCTTTCGCTAGTCCGAAATCATTATTCCCTGTAGCCATATTATTGGACCGGCACAAAGCCCTGCAATGATTTCTTATTTTTTTCAAGTACTATTTATGCTAGTCCGGAATCACTATTCCCTGTAGCTATATCATTGGACCAGCAAACGCCCTGCAATGATAGTAAGAACCACTTTTTTTCTTACTCTCTTTTTTTTCAATTCAGTATAGAAAAGTTACAGACCAACCACACCTCAAACATGTCCCTGTCACAATCACACAAAAGTGTATCGTGAGGGACGTAGTGACATGATAACACCTAAGTATGTAAACCAACAGCAATAAGATACATCCCAGTGCAGCACAGACCAGCCTTCCTGCAACTCCATGTTCCTTTCCTGCACAAGAATAATTACTTCGCTAGAGTGTTGCAACGTCTAGTATTTTCTAGATGCACAGACACGGCTACCTCTGACTTTCGCACGTCCTCGTGTGGTTGACAGTGAACAGCATACGGTCTATCAGTTATCACCACCTGCTAACAGATATTAACTCTTGTTAAATATTACAACGGTCGACCATACCAGACTTCATTTAAGTCATGGACGCGCCGATATGGCTACCTTTAGGCAAATGCATTCCAGCTTTTCGTTCTGCTGCGTTCGTGCCACAATCGCGCCAGCGAGCCGTCGCGCCGTAGCCGTACTAGCTCTAGCGAATCGTTGCACTGCTTTGTAAAATTAAGAGAAATCGAGATAAATGTATTGCGAACCATGGTATTCCAAGCTTCCAAAATTCATCACATATTCTCTTAAGAAACGGCAACAGTATGACATTTGAAAACATTGCAAATAATTTAAAATTAAAAATTTTGTACAGCCGACTTCAATATAGGTTATTTAAGAATAACTCAATAACCATTGGTCTAACCTTGATCAAATTCATATGGGACCACACGAGAACTATCAGCTTTCATATAAAAAAAGAATCATCGAAATCGGTTTGCCCAGTACAAAGTTATGAGGTAACACACATAAAAAAAAAACATACACCCGAATTGAGTACCGTCTCCTTTTTGGAAGTCGGCAGAAAATAACAGAAACTATGCGTAGAGGCAAATACCACAACATTTCAAAGGGAAGGAGGTAACTGCGCAAAATCTACGAAAGCCGACCTCAGACGTCCATTTACAGCGCCAAAGCACCATTTGTTCGGCGGCCGCTTAAATTGCCCTGCCGTAAGATCAGCCGATAAGTTACCGTCTGTAGCGGTGTAGGCTCAATCTTACCAGCGCTCGGCCGTACCTGACCATGTTCGATTAGCCGTCACAACATCTTCCTCATTGATCATTGTTGTAGAGACTTCTACGAATCCCTCGACATCAAACCCCAATCGCGTCGACGACACAATATTCGGAGCAAACTGCAACACTGATCAACACATTAGAACACAAAAATGTCACTTATTATTTTCAATTCATAGCGTGTTAAAGTTAATCCTTTATTTTGTTACATCCCTTAAACGTTTTGAACTTCAAAATATAGCAAATGATAATCATGTTTCGCGTGAACTATCAAATTACAACATAACTTGAATAAGTTAATAAGAAAGCCTCCAACTTCTTTCGACATTTGTTAACATATTTAGGTACATCAAGAAATAATGAAAATACTTGCGGGGTACTTTTAATACAAATCGAACAAATTAAAAAAATTAGCTTAAATAATTTCACTTTATCTTTTCTCTACACTTTAATGATACGAAAATATCGTAAGTAGCATAGCAAATTTCATTACGGTATTTAACATAAAAACAGATTCATCAATGCGGAATGCATTACAGTCTTCCACAAATGTAATAATCCTCATACTATTCGAAGATTAAATGTGGGCAAAAATGGGGACTTTATCCTACTTCTGATGTAGAAAGGGTAATTGAGTATAGTACAGAGACTAATTTTGTAGTTAGGAATAATAATTAATTCGTTTACACGAATTAATAATTAATTCGTTTACACGAATTAATTATCCAACGAGTCGAGGGTAAACTAGTAACGGAATACGACAAGCGCAGCGTTCCACGTCAGAGCCAAGACTGCTTTAACGGCGGCCGCTCAGTCCTTTTTATACAACCAGGACGGGCGGCACCGCAGGTGCAATGCCGCAGGTGTGCGGTACACGTGTCTTTTACAAGAATTCTGTCTAGGTAAACCGACGCCGCCGCACCTGCAACGGTGCAGGTGCCGTCACTTATATAATTTTTTTATATCGGAAACGCATGCGTTTCAAAATGGCTCTCAAATACCACCATTGTATAAACCGCCATCTACTAATTTTTCTTGCATTTAAGCCGCAGTAATATATTCTTATTTTGATAAGATCATAAATATTAATATGAGATATTATTGTTTATGATATTCCTATGTATATAACTTGTCACGGTTAACGAATATAATAGAATCAGTCTAAAATGTTGTAGCCGAGTCACAAAATAAGGTAAACATAAACAAAAGTACGCACAGTTAGTTCTCATGGCGGGAGATTGGAATTACTTAGTGTGTTTTTTAGCGCGGCTTTGCATATGAATTTCCTTGCGGAAAGAAGACAATTTCTTTTTGCATGGACAATGGGCCCACCACAAATTTCAGAGCACTTTAATAAAATGTATGTCGATTTATTCCTTATAATCTATAGATTACAAAATTAATATTAGTTTTATCGCATCTAATGGGAATTCTGAGAAATTAGCAATTGAAATATGAAAATCACAATAACCTTAAAAGAAACTAAAAGCGATTTTCAAGTAGTTTTCACATATAATATAAGTTAGAATAGTGTATATAGAATAGAATAGCTTAATAATTAATAGTATTCAACAAAGTTGTAGGTACATACATCAATCATAGGTACTTTAGGATTGATGGATAATCCTTTTAACACTTCCTTCACGTAGTGCACAGACAAACAAACGTAGTGTGGGGACTATTTTTACGGGTATTAATTGAAACACAAAATGCGCCAGAACTCTTAATCACAAAACACACAATCGTAGTCCAAGATAATGCCAGGTCAGTTAAGTTTGCAGGTCGATTTCAGTCCAAAAAGCCAAGCCAAAAGTCGATGTATGTACGAGGGCCACGTAAGTTGAATTGGGTACGGTGCGCAGTAAACAAAGGAGCAGAGCGTACTGAACCGACTTGCTGAGAATAATAAAAGCTTCTCTACCTGCCCTGTTGTTGTCTCTTTTTAACGTAAATATCTCTATCTATCTATCTCTCTCTAACATCTAAGGTATTAATGCCCCATTCGAATTCCTAGAAATTGTAACAGGAACCCATTTTGGGCATGTAGTAAAAGTGATTACTGACAATTACAATTTAAGGAATTTGGCCCTTTGATTATATACATGTCTAGATGCCACATTGACCGTACCAAACGGCCCAAATAAAGTCTACTAAAATTGATAGACTCGCTTCTCACTTACGTCAGTGTCATTTGAATCACTTAAGGATAACGTGCTCACGAAAAATAATTAATTATGCCGGTTTGTGCTGTCAAATTGTATCGTTATTATGTGGGAAAACCGTATAATAACACCAAGATCACTTTTCATCAGCATGTTTTGTTATTTAACCGCTATATTTTAAGAAAACACGATATTTTAATTTGTTATTTTGTAGGTTTGTTTCATTAGCCTGTGTTGTCAGCTTATTACTAGGGAGATTTGGCGAAACTATGGGAAACAAAATACAAATATCATTACATCATCTTTCGATCAAGAGAACATTATTATTTTAAAAATAACATTATTTATTTGTTCAGTACATGATAATTTACCTACAAAAAATAAATGAAACCCGTGACGTTATGCACTAAATAGTACTTTTCTTAGTTCTTTCTAATATTTTCGGTTTCAGATTTCCTTATTAAACAAGTATATAATCAAAGCCTCGGCCGTTTCGTCTACCCTGCCGAGGGTTGCCATCTGGTTGGGTTTTATTTATTTATTTTTGTATTTTATTTTATTGATATTTATGTATATTTAAAAATTTCATTTTTATATTTACAAATCTACAACTAAAATACATAAATACCAAAAGTAATCATATAAATACCAAAAAATTATTAGTTATTTATAAACATGGTACCTACATCAAAGATGACAAATAGTTGTACATATTACACATGCGAAAACTATTTAACATAATATATTAATTCATTATTTTCATAAGTGAGCAAATCAATATGTATATATTATATTCACTAATACTGATAATTAAAATTAAATTAAATTAAAATTACAATTCATCATTTTTATTTTATAACTAGGCATATCAAGTTAAGTATATATAGAAAAAAAATTAAAAAGTCAAATGAGTATGTACTTAATCTAATGGGAAATATTCAAGTGCTGGTATCACTCAGATCGCCCCCGATGACGCAGCGCGCTTGTTAAACAATAGTAGTAACGCATACTTGTGTGCGTAATATGCACACAAGCGCTTCAAAACGGGCCGGTCGTTTTTGTTGCGACTGCAGCGCAACGCTCTATCTAGACATGTATATAATCAAAGAATTTGGCCCTTGTTTAGAAATAATAGGCCCATATTTTCTTATAACTTGTTTTCCTAGAGTATTATACCATTTTGGAATTTTGGTTAGTTGCGTCAATTTTAAAAAAAAAACTTGCCATACTAGTGTTCATACTTTTTTTTTACACCACGATAAGTTAAATTTGGTTAAAAGTAAAAGTCTTCAAAAAATTTAGGGAATAAAATAAGTTTCATTAATTTTCGTGATAAAACAAGAGTTATTCTGGAGTTTTTAAGAATTGTGGTATATAGCAGTACTATTCAGGTTGCCTATAAAAAAAAAGAAAAAAGTATTTAAAAAATTGTGGTCATGGTAGTAAAAAATATCATAAACGGTCTCAATTTCTGAAGAATTTAATTTTTTTTATATAACTTAAAATATAATTGGGATATATTTTTTTTCTTTTATTCCCCGATTAGTCCGGGGCAGGTCTATCCTCCGGTGTTGGCTTATCGTTGAATTTTGGGACACGTTGTATGTACTAGACACTGCGTACAAAACGGCAGGTGCTGTCATAGCTAAGAGTCTGCAAATGAAATTTAGTGACAGTCCTTTTAAGTCGGAAGAGTTATGCGGGTACATGCAGCCAGTAACTTCGTTGCGGTGTTCGCGCACTTATTAGTTCGTTCTGAGAATAATGGACCCAAAGTCACATATTTGTTTGCTTACATTTATTAATTATTACAGCTTAACTTATAAACTTTGACTATTTCTTACTTAAATAATTGTTTTTATTGTCATTTACTGAAAAGAGAGAGATAGAGAGCAAAGTTTAACATTTCTTAAGATGACGTTGATTTTTATGAATATGGACGTTAATGTTCAGAAACAACCTGAAAACGTATCATTCCATTCTTAAACTCAATACACTTTTACTCTTGCTACCTAAATAAAATATTTCTATGGGTTGCGGTTCCCATTTACGATGAGGAGGATTGCAAACTCGTTTTTTAAAGAAAGTCATTCCGCGGGCGCAGTACTCTTTATAATCAAAATAGACTTTTTTTATCAATAAAACTTTGTTATTTTTTTAATGTCTAGTCATTCAAAAATTTCTAAATTAAGAACTTCGAAATTTTGATATATTATCACTACGTTTTTATTATCTTATTTCACAACAATAACAATAACAATGAGTGGGTCAGAGCAAGTGAAAACATGTCGACCTATTCAGCCATATATATTAAGATTTGATAAAAAAATCAAATTATGACATTGAGAAATCTACATAAATGTAAAAATAATTGTCCTATATTAAATGAAGCAATTATAAAAATCGTTTCTTCAAAAACTTCAAATACTACATATATTACGCTATATTTTCTGTTCTTAAAAGCAAGAGAGTACCAATGTGTTTTTAAATGGGGAAGAACTGAGCCCTGTTGAATCCACTGTTTTTCTTGGCATCACTCTCGACGCAAAGCTTCAGTGGGGCCCCCATATATCCAAACTAGCAAGCAGACTAAGTTCTGCAGCCTATGCTGTAAAAAAGATTAGAGGTCTCACTAGTGTCGAGACAGCTAGATTAGTTTATTTCAGTTATTTCCATAGCATAATGTCTTATGGGATTTTGCTATGGGGAAATGCGGCTGATTCAGAAACTATTTTTGTTTTACAGAAGAGGGCCATTAGAGCTATTTACAACCGAAAACTGAGAGAGTCTCTTAGAGATAAATTTAAAGAAATAAATATATTAACTTTGGCCTCTCAGTATATTTACGAAAATTTAATGTATGTTCACAAAAACAAAGGTAGTTTTAGTAAAAAAAGTGATGTGCATTCTGTAAACACTAGGAACAAACACAAGCTAGTGATATCAGTTTCTCGACTCCACAGAGTCAGTAATTCATTCTTGGGGCAATGTATACGCTATTACAACAAGGTCCCGGAAAGTGTACAGGCTCTCTCCATTAGCAAGTTTAAATGTTTTGTTAAGTTGAAACTGTATAAAAAGGGTTATTATAGTGTAAATGAATACATGGTTGATAATAACCCCTGGGAATGAGGTGATCGCTTCCAAGCTGTTTCTAAAATAAAATTTGTACTTATATAGTTAGTACAACCATTATTGTAAAATTTGCTTTAAAAAAAGTCCCGCTGGGTTTCTTGCTGGTTCTTCCCAGGACAGAGGTTTTTTTTCGAACCAGTGGTAAATTAAAAAATGACTTTCAATAAGAATTACACATGTGATCTATATTGAATAAAAAATTATTTTATTCTATTCTATTCAAGACTGCAGGTAACATTAACGTGTAAACTTAGTATCACGCAAAGTGTGATTGATGGACTGTTATCTTAGACATTCACGAACCCTTTCAACTTAAATTATGGATCAACACGCTGGGATCAGAAGACGTGCTGATACAGTGACGTTGTCAAACAAACTTGCGAAGTGCTTATAAATCTCAATCATGAAAAATGAATATTCTGTTCTTGCTAAGTATACAGTTACTTTTAGAATAATTTCCAAGCCATCTGTTTTAAACTCGCTGACATCGACTATTATCCTACGTGTGTAGAAAGATTTGGTGATCAATGGCATGAAAGTTTTTGAATAAAATTAAAAAGGTAGTATACAACAAATTATTATGAGATTGAATTAATTAAACATAATAAAATCATAAATATGCCGTTAACGGATATTAAATTAGTATTTTCATTGGAGGGCTAGGCAGTTAATTAGACGCCAGTATTCAGTTGCACGCCTAGGCTATCAACGTTTTACTAGTAAGATGGTTGAAAGCTAGCCCTTTGAAAATGGCTAGCCCTATGGAAACGGTTGATCGGATGCTGCTGGGTCATATAATATATGGTAGTCCAAACGTTGGAAATGGGCAGATCGTAATCTGACTGGGCATTTCATGATACGTCGCTATTTCATGATTTGGCCGATAATTTATAATTATGACTTCTATTAATATAGTTAAAAACAAAATCACCTTTTTAGCAATACCAGTGATTATAGGTAAAGGTACGGCTAAAGCCGCATTAATTATATAATATATCAATTAAGCACAGACCAGCGACATCACATGTATGGTGTCCCTATTAATTTCATTTTATGAGACGGGTAAATGACGATTAGCCCACTCGTTGAACATTGATTTCTACCTTCACCCACCGATCGGTTTAGGTATCCAACTGAGTGCCGGCATCTAATTAAGTGCCCTCCAACTAACGGGCTAATTTAACCTTCCTACGACGACATCTACATAATGAATGTCTTTTTAAACATTCACAGATGATTTTCTGCTAATTTTCATATTCATTTTTAAATAGTCCGAAAAACCTACATATTAATGTTCGTGTACTATCTTGCCTTGTGGTGGTGACGTTATTTTAATTGTGCAAGCAGCTATGCAGTTCTAGAAATACCAGTATCACTGCGGCCTGTAATATAGATAGAGAAGATAATATTATTCCACAAAGGTAAATTTGCAGGACAGCAAGTTTCTTAAAAAACCAATGATTAAATTGTTTGTTTCTGCTCTTTCTACATTTGCACTGTTCATTTGTTTAAAAACTCTCCTGTTATTTACTTCGTAAACATTTACATTAATGTTATTAACGCTATAATAACCAGAACTTGTTATTCGTGCATTATCAGCATTATAAATCATTGAGATGAGACGTGAGAGTTTACGACTGCCCTTATTAATAAGTTGGAATGCTTTGTTTCCAATAAAAAGAGTCCTCGGTTCTCTATACTAACCATACAAAATACAGCAGCATTAAGCTCATATTTTAGGCTGGTATTCCGTAAGAACATGGTTCTTCCCTGGTCAAGCCGACCGATTCGATACAACCATAATAATAGGTCATATCAAATCAAAATATTTTTTTTGGCTAAGAATAATAACTTCAAATTATTTTATTTTAAAAATAAGCAATTTTTTTTTTCAAAATTAGACATTTGTTTAAATATTAGCTGATTTTTAATCGAAATAAAACTTTTTCAACATCATAGATACGTTAAAAATCGAGTATTTATGGAATATGACGTCGTGGCAGGTATGCGGCACAAGTGGCACGAAACATCAACGAAGTTTAGGGAGCTACTACGAATGAAAGCATCGCCTGTTATTGGTTTGCCCGCTTTCGTTCCGAAAATTTTGACCTGAGAAATCTTGACAAATGGACGACCCACGAACTCAATTATCGCTAGCGCAAATTACGCGTCGAGACACGCCTTACACTGCTCAGCAGGCGTACAAACGAAGTAATCTAATTTAATTTAATTTAATTAATTATGTAGTTTGACAATCGCAACTGCTTAAAAATTAGGTTGGATCCTGGTTCAGCACCTAAACAATGCTTTAAACGAATATTTACCCCTGGATATGTGATGGTCACTGGATGTGGTAGTCCGGCGCCGGTGTGATTCATCACTAAAAGGGATAAGTATTATTGCAGACGTGTATTGTGATGTATTGAACACAATGATGGAGGATCTCGCGCGTCTCAAACCAGCTTTGTTCAATCGCTTACCCCCGCTGCTCCTGCACGAAAACGCGCGACCTTATACGGCACAACAGACGGTCTTCATGCTACAAGAGCTGGGTTTGGAAGCTCTCCGTCATCCGCCGTACTCACCAGACCTTGTGCCTATAGACTTGACTTCTACTTTTTCCAGATTTTGGATATCTTTAAGGCGGGAAAAAATTTAATACCCGGGAGGCAGTACAAAATGCCCTCGAAGAATTTTTTGCCATCCGTCCAGCTGATTGCTTCAAGAAGGGCATCAATAAACTGCCACTGCGTTGGCCAAGATGTATCGATTGCATGGGCGATTAATTTAATTATTAGAAATAAAAAAATAAAGAAAAAAATTATTTCATAAAAACGACAACTTTATAGGTCAAGACCTAATATAACTGCAGCGTGTTTCTATACCACATAGTGTAGTGTAGTGTAGTATACCAGATAGTGTGGGGCCGCTTTACTAATACGTGGTTGCCACTAGAAACCTTTTTGTACATATTAACACGTCGAATGTCATAATATAGTGATGAATAGTACAATATAAGAAAAACGAAAAAAAATAATTTGTCGCAAAATCCGATTAATCAAGTAATCAATTAATTAATAATTAATAAAATAATATTTTTATAAGAGTATGGATGACAAACGTGCATCTACATCTACATCTATCCTCAATTAAGGATCAAATGCAAGATTCTTTGTCACCTAAATTATGATGAAGTTCCTTTTTTATCACTAAAAAGAGTATTCGGTTCTCCTAAAACCACATACGAAACACAGCCGCTATCTGAAAATATATTACACCATACGAGTCGCTAGACTCGTTGTTACTATACCTGTCAGAGGTATGCTCCGATGCAAAAGGAAAAAAGAGGCGATATAGGTAGTATTCAGTAATAAACCCAATTGATTGTAATGTCTACACTACCATCTACCTACTACCAATGGTCATCTGTATCTGTATATATATATATATACATATATATATATATATATATATATATATATATATATATATATATATATATTATATATATATATATATATATATATATATATTATATATATATATATATATATATATATATATATATATTCATTTTCTGTAAACAAAAATTCGTTCAACATGGCCCGATAACGGTCGCCATTGACTGTAACGGCCACACCTTGCTCATTTTCGAAGAAAAATGGCCCAATTATGCCTTTGGACCAAAATCCGCACCAAACAGTGACTCGTTTTGGGTGCAACGGCTTTTCGATGAATGCGTGCGGGTTTTCTGTGCCCCAAATGTGACAATTCTGCTTGTTTACATACTAGCCAAGTTCGAAATGAGCTTCATCTGAAAAGATGATTTTTTTGGCAAAATCCGCATCTTCTGCAAGTCTATCGCAGGCCCACTTAGCGAAGCGAAAACGCATTGAATGGTCAGTTGGCTTCAACTCCTGAACCAATTGGATTTTGTACGGTGTCATACCAAGGTCTTTACGCAAAATTCGTCTCAATGATGTCTCCGAAATGTCCAATTGTTGAGAACGACGGTGAACTGATGTTGATGGCGTTTCACGCACACTTTCGGCCACAGCAGCAATATTCTCGGGTGTACGCACTGTTTTTGGCTTTTCACGCGTTGGTTTATCGATGAGGATGCCAGTTTCTTTCACTTTTTTCACAAGGTAATGAACAAACGGAGCTGACGGTGCTTCATTTCTTCCAAAATCCGTACGCAATTTTCGCACACATTCTGCAACATTACCATGATTTTCAAAGTAATGTCGCAATATTTTCCAGCGTTGTTCAAGCGTATACACAACCATATTCGTTCAGCGGAAGGATAAAACTAATTATCTGTCAAATTAGACATGAGCTAAGTGTTGCCATTCACGAAATAAGCACTATTTGAAAAAAAAAGTTAGATGGCGGACCCTTTATATGTTATTTTATTGCACTTATTGTCTATATATCGCATGTATTGATATTATATTTTGTATAATTATATTGCACCACCTACCTAGTATTCATTGTTTATTCCTTTACACCCTTGGTTGCCTGGAAGAGATCGCTATGTAGCGATAAGGCCGCCAAATTGTACATTTAACTTGTCTTTCGTTTTGTAATTTGTTTATTTGATTGTGGTGTACAATAAAGTATATTCATTCATTCATTTATACATATTTTAAAATAGAGGTTAATGTATCTAACATTAGTAAGTGACTGTAATATCTCAATGAAATACATATAATATTTTACATATTATTATGTATTAGCTAATTAATGAGGTTCATTTACGAATAATATTTAGTCTGTACACTTACTCCATATCTTTTGTAATAAGTAAGTAAATAGGAAGGTTATGTTGACTCCGTTTCCCTCCTTGATAAGAATCAGCGTCTGAATTGAATACAGAATTATACTGCGTAAGTGTTCAGGTACCTTTTAGTTTGGATCGAACGTAAGAGTAATGTGAAGTTACAGCCCATATATAGGACTAACAGCTTTAGGGTTATGGAGTTAATTAATTCGAAGCGTTTTTTCAGGTTTTTAACTGTATTGCAAGCAGCCTACTTTAAATGCTAGTGTCCATTTTAGGCAGATGGGACATATCCTAAAAGCTAAATGAGTTCTTTAATATAAACACGTTTAAAAAATTGGTGTGATTGGTATTTCCATTATTGATATGTTTGTGGGAGAAAAAATACATTCGTGGTAATGCCTCAGACATAGTTGTCACAACATGCTTCTTTTTTATAGAACTTATAAAGAATTGTAATAAGTCCAGTTTAAAGGCAAACATTTGGCTGTATTAAAAATTCATATCGCAATAAGCCAACTCGTTGTTACTATACCTGTCAGAGGTATGCTCCGATGCAAAAGGAAAAAAGAGGCGATATAGGTAGTATTCAGTAATAAACCCAATTGATTGTAATGTCTACACT